>JAUCBJ010007346.1:0-130700 GCA_032718475.1 Nemertoderma westbladi
CATGGTATTCAACATTGGCGCATCACTTCTCGGATTAGTGTTGCACTAAAAATGGGAATACCATATATACAAAACCGTAAAATGGCGGAGAAAATCGAGGAATACTTTAAGCAACACAAATCCATGTTAAAGATCAACTATGATAAAAGAACATCAAATAATAGTAAAGTCGAGTGCTATAAAGCTGAGCTCACAGAGACAGCTGTGTTTTGGCCCCGTACCACGCTCAGGGAATCCGATAAAAACAGAGGAGAGAATAGCCATACAAACTGATATAGACTTCTTAAGAAGCATGATGACTGACATATTGCAGCAACTTATACTGGGGTTGATCAAGTTTATTCAGAGATAGCTCAAAGTACAGTAGAATTGGTAAGAGAAAGTGGAATACTTCTACAACTACTGGAGTTGTTAAAACGCCACCATCCAAATGTCTGATCATCGAAGACTCTGAAAGTGAAGAATCACTTGGGGAAGAACTACCAGAGTTTATGGCTTCTACATCAGATAGTGCTAGTAGAGAAGTCCGTAAATACAGACGAACGAAGAATGGATTAAATATTCATATTCCCCCGGATATTTTAAGCAATAAACTGCTACAATCAACAGCAATTCGAAACCATACTTCCCCAACTGCCCTGGCAGCAATTGTTAAATCATTGATACCAGCTTGCAACAAGTGTTTATTTGGATGCCACATAAAGCATTAGATATCGAGTTTTAGCTAGCAAGGAAATTGCAGGGAAAATAATAGAGGAGTTGACTCCTCCATCGATTGGATGCTTACACTGGGACGGAAAATTTATGAATAATCTTTACTCGAAAAATCAAGTTGTTCGTTTACCAATTTTGGTTTCTGGTGAGTTGATCTTGATACTGAATATTTATCAAAATAATAATACTATAAACACTTTCTAAGAAGATAGCACAATTCATATTAATAACATTCAACATTAATAAAATCCTTTCATGATTTATTTTCTTTTAGGTGATGTTGGAGTAAAACTACTGGGAGTACCAGGACTGCCCAGTAAAAATACAGATAAAGTGGGAGATATAATTCCACGAGCTACAGAAGAATTACTTAACAAGTGGCAAAGCATAGATTGTATTCGAGCTATGGTATTTGATACCACTGCTTTAAACACAGGTGGGCATTTTTTAATTTGAAAGCTAAACAAATCATTAATAATATTATATTGATTACCATTTTGCATCTTTATTACAGTACCACTTGTTATAATCTTCATATTGTTTATATCTTTATAACAGGCCATGAAACTGCAGCTTGCATTGGCATTCAGCAAAAGTTAAAGAGGGAACTTCTTTGGTTTCCATGTCCGTCGCCACCACAACAGAGGAGAGGTGATTTTATCACATATATTTGAGGATCTTCATGTGGAAGTTTCCAAGGGGCCTGAAGTTACAATATTTAGACGGTTTCTGGATAATTATGACAAGTTGACAACTGGAGAACTGACAGATATAGTAGATTTTGTTGATCTAGGAGACACCAACAGCATTGTTATAGACATTGAGCAAGTTCTTCAGGTAATCTGTGTTACAGGGGTGATTACAAAGAACTGCTGCAAATTACATTGTTTATGATTTCAGGATCTAACACTAACAGTACTTTTCATTTCACTGATGAAATCACTGCCACCGACATTTCTTTCCACATGCCAGGAGCCTTGCATAAAGCAAGGTGGATGTCAAAGATATTATATTCCATGAAGATGGTTTTGATGTAAGTGAAGATCGCCAAAGAACTGCCAAAGGGAGCAATCTTTGCATCAGGGCAACTGGACAAACTCATCCGGTTTGTGAAATTTGCTATTACAATATATATTCCATGGTGGATAGATTGTGGTACACCATCAAATGCCCCTGTTAATGATCTAAAGCTTCTGCAAGAATTGCAGAATACCCAAATCAGGTCATACAGAGATTAGCATTGAAGGCATTTATGAACCACTTAGGGTACTTGACTGAGGAGTTATTACCATTAGCCTTGTGTTCAAACAAGGTATCTGTTTATGAGAAGCAGCGTATAGCTGATAAGATGGTAACCCTAGCAACCACAAACCCATCAATTCATGATACATCCACTTATCACTTCACTAAGCGTTTTGGAACCACATATGGGAAACCTAAGATTGCAAATGTGTCAGAAACAAACATACGTAACCTGGAATTATGTGACTTTGTAGGTGAAGATTCAAGGGGATTCTTTAGTATCATGGGTCTAGAATCTTCATTCATCCAAGTACCTGTTATTTCATGGCCCAGTGACATTTTTTATCTGGCATTTCAAAGAGCAGTTGGAGATTTCAGGGTATTAAACGATAGTGCAGAGAGAGGTGTGTAGTTGGCAAGTGATTTCAGTTCAGTTGCAAAGATTGAAGAACGTTATATCTATTCTACAGGTTGCTGGAAATGACCGTAAACGTGTGCCCAATCAGCGGAAATCCAAAAGAGCTCCAACAGAAAGAACTTGGTTCTTAACTCTCTGAACTTCTTAGGAGTTGGTATAGGCATCAAATTTTCAGATTTGATTGAATTGGCATTACTAATAATTAATGACTTATATTATAGATAGTATAGCTGTGAGTGATAAGTACACAAATGTTATTTTGGTTCTAGAACAAACATTATGCACACGATTGCATTAATGGATATTGTAAGCCTGGGGGTGAAGAAATTGAAGAGTGGCACGAGGGCGGTACCTCTCTAAGTAGACTTCATTGGGTTTTGTTTAAATGTGGGAAATGTTGAAATCCTGGAAGAAATCACAACGACAGCACATTATCCACAACCGGTGCAGTACAAACAACATTAACTTGGCCTATTTAACCATAGTCTGGTTCCAAATCCTGCAAATACGCCTAGAAAGTGATGGCGAAGGCAAATTTGGGTAATGGCTGGCATCCAACGGAAGCTAAATCGAGTGTGCTGATTCCGAATCCGTCTGATGCCAAGCTCAATTGTGAATTTTTGGGTCCCGTTTCACCATGGCAACAGGTCATTTGCAAAACACCACTTTCTATTGACTCTACAGAATTCTAACCTTGACCTACCCCCCCCTAAACCGGCATCAGAGAATCAATTGAGGTACATTTTAGAACCCAGTTACCATGGCAACTGTTCGAAATACGTCTTCAAATGTCGTTTTTACTGCAAATTTAGGTGAATTTTTGCAAATATCAATAGTTTTCTAAACGATTGCCAAATACGTGTTCCCCTTGGGCTAAAATCATGAAACATTCCAAATATATTGTCAATATGACCCTCTATATTTTTAATGGTGGCGCCATAAAAATGGATTAGCAGTTGCCATGTATCCATGGAAACTAGCAAAAAATACCTTGTGCAATGTTTCATCACTTTTCATATAGTTACTATCAGTTTAAAAAGAAATCCATTTAGGGTCAATTACCTTACATGTTCATAACCCAAGACAATTATTACTCGACGCAGCAGGTCTTTTCTTATTACCATAGCAACGGGAAACATTTTGTAATATGTAGAATATCGGTCAGAAACATGTCATATGTATTTCAGATTCATATCAATATGTTGTATAGTCAACATTCACGATCACAAGCAAAGTCATTCTTCTATTGTTACCATAGCAACGGGCATATTTTATTATTTATGTATTTCCAATATCGTTTTGTTATTTTATTCGCCTTAGAGGTTAATAATTTAAGGATTTTTGATAATTAAAAGTATATGGGGTCTTCTGTAGTTATTCTATTTGACAAAGTCATGTTTTATGGTCATAGCAACGGGAGTTTTCCTCCTAATACTGGAATAACTGTTGGGTTTCCCAAAATTTTTTAAATAGTGCAGTTCAGTCAAATTTTAAAATATGGGACGTATACCAAATCACTAAAATATATTTGAATTTACTTTATGTTCTTAGCAACGAAAGTTTATCATAGCAACCGGGGGGTTTTTCATAAGAACATTGGGTTTTTCATAGCATTAACATGTTTTTTGCATAGGTTTTATATAAGAGAAGAAAGTTATCTGTAGTGATGGCATGTTTTGCATAACAATGATAATTTTTGCATAGCAACGGCTACTTTAGCTTAGCAACGACGTGTTTTCATTGTAACAGCGGTCTTTTCACAACAAAACGGATTGTTTTTACATGGTAACAACTAGTTTTCAGCAACAATGAGTTTAGTGCATAGTAACAGTAGCGGCATATTGAAACCCCCCACATTACACAACCCTCATTGTTGCTATAGAAAACTTGTCACAAGGTGGTGTTACTACTTGGGATTCCTTGAAAACTAGTTGTCACCATGTAAAAAGAATCCGTTGCTAAGGTAACGTAAAGTCGTCATTACTATACAAACGTCGCCGTTGTTACGGATAAACTTACCGTTGCTATGGAAAAAAAATATATAGTTGATTGCCACTGTAAAACTCACCTTTTATGTACTGTATAAAATATGTTATTGTTGTGAAAAGACCGCTGTTACAATGAAAACACGTCGTTGCTAAGCTAAAGTAGCCGTTGCTATGCAAAAATTATCATTGTTATGCAAAACATGCCATCACTACAGATAACTTGCTTCTCTTATATAAAACCTATACAAAAAACATTTAATGCTATGAAAAACCCAATGTTCTTATGAAAAACCCCAAGGTTGCTATGGTAAACTTTCGTTGCTAAGAACATAAAGTAAATTCAAATATATTTTAGTGATTTGGTATACGTCCCATATTTTAAAATTTGACTGAACTGCACTATTGAAAAAATTTTGGGAAACCCAACAGTTATTCCAGTATTAGGAGGAAAACTCCCGTTGCTATGACCATAAAACATGACTTTGTCAAATAGAATAACTACAGAAGACCCCATATACTTTTAATTGTCAGAAATCCTTAAATTATTAACCTCTAAGGCGAATAAAATAACAAAACGATATTGGAAATACATAAATAATAAAATATGCCCGTTGCTATGGTAACAATAGAAGAATGACTTTGCTTGTGATCGTGAATGTTGACTATACAACATATTGATATGAATCTGAAATCATATGACATGTTTCTGACCGATATTCTACATATTACAAAATGTTTCCCGTTGCTATGGTAATAAGAAAAGACCTGCTGCGTCGAGTAATAATTGTCTTGGGTTATGAACATGTAAGGTAATTGACCCTAAATGGATTTCTTTTTAAACTGATAGTAACTATATGAAAAGTGATGAAACATTGCACAAGGTTATTTTTTGCTAGTTTCCATGGATACATGGCAACTGCTAATCCATTTTTATGGCGCCACCATTAAAAATATAGAGGGTCATATTGACAATATATTTGGAATGTTTCATGATTTTAGCCCAAGGGGAACACGTATTTAGCAATCGTTTAGAAAACTATTGATATTTGCAAAAATTTACCTAAATTTGCAGTAAAAACGACATTTGAAGACGTATTTCGAACAGTTGCCATGGTAACTGGGTTCTAAAAAGTACCTCAATAGATTCTCTGATGCCGGTTTAGGGGGTAGGTCAAGGTTAGAATTCTGTAGAGTCAATAGAAAGTGGTGTTTTGCAAATGATCTCCTGTTTCCATGGTGAAACGGGACCCAAAATTAATTGCATTGGCATCAGACGGATTCGGAATCAGCACACTCGATTTAGCTTAAAACCGTTGGATGCCAGCCATTACCCAAATTTGCCTTCGCCATCATTATTTCGGCAAAAAGGAACCAGACTACCATGGTGATTTGTCTAATTGGACGCAAGTTTTTTATGGTATTTGGGATCTGTGGGGCGAGCCACGAAGTGAGTGAGCCTTAGCGTAGTGGTACCATTAATCAACCTGTCGTTCTGTCGTTCTGTCGTTCTGTCGTGTTCAATTTTAAACGTTAATAACTCGGCCAATCTTTGATGAAATCTATCCAAACTTGGTACACATGTTGTTTGGCAAAAGTTTAGAAATTTTCCAAGTAGAATTTCCGTGTGGCCTTCGAGAAGCTAAGATAATAGCAGTTAATTAGTTAATTAAGTTGATTGCGGTGAAAACGCCATTTTCAACCTGCCTTTTAAAGGAAATTAATTGTTTTACAGTATAAGATTTAAATAATTATACTTAAAAATTATACAGATATAATCCCCATACGCCATTCTATTATAGTTTTTAATTAGTTTAAGTGATTTGCTTTAATAAATGTGTCTTTAATTGATCTAAACGTAATTAAACCGCACAATTATTGAGTACAAATTTAATCCTTCCCATTATTGGTCAAGTCTCTGCTGGTGTGGAGCTAGCTGCTGGGAGTTGTGGCTGTAGACTAACCTGAGAGGAATTGTAATAGAGGCAACCAGTATTGCTATTCCAGCCCAATCACTGAATTGTGTTTATTATAGGCTGGACGGGCCGCATAACCGTTCGACTATTACTACTATTGCTATCTCAGTTAAATGACAGATATAATAACATAAATACAATCCATGGCATGGCTGTTGTAGGCTTCTGAAATAGTTTATTCCACAATGTATATGTCTGGTTATTTTTTAATTGAATTTTTGCAAAGTAGTAAAATTAATGTTCTTAAAAATAATATTATTATTTTATATGTAACCTAGGAAATTAGCTACATTTTTTCGCTGCAGCTTTAAGAGTGTACATTGATTTAATATTATTTCAATACCCATATTACTACATCGGCATAAGATGCGTTGGCGTTGTATCACACATCTCCACATATCACACATCTCCACATAGATGTATCAACAGTTACTCGCACAGTTTCGAAACTTCGCATAGTTATAACTGTATAAAGATCGTCAGTCTGCGTTTAGGAAAAATATTTTATGACAAAACAGGACAAGCGACGAGCGCAACGAGGCATATAATGAAGACGAGTACTGCGTTGACTAAATTATTATATAAACCACCTGGCTTCACATATTGATCGCATCCCTAGTTATTATTATTATAAAGATCGTCCTAGCTTGAGTTTAAGAAATATATTTAAATACAAAACAGGACGAACGCAAAGAGGCTTATAATGAAAACGAGTACTGCGTTTATTATATTCCTATAAACCACCTGGCTTTGCATATTTAACGTGCGATTGGAAATAAGTTCGTGCTACCCTTCCGTGGGTGGTAGATGTCGCGGTTATGTATTGGTGGTTGGGAAGGGTGGGGGGGGGGGGGGGGGAGATTAAAACGGGTGAACACGTACTGTCCACCTTTCTTTGATTGATTGGTGGAGTGGGTATATTTCTCAAAACCTGATTTTGTGATACAGTCGCTGCATTTTAATTTGTATATAATAACTAGGCCTCGTGCTGCGCGAAGTCCCCACGAACGTGTTATTACAGTTTGCTTTTTAATCGTTTTAATCCAATGTGGTATCTGGAAATATTGATTTTGTAAATAAGGAACTTGGGTTATGTTATTTGGATTCAATCGAATTTAGATTTAGAATTAACATTTCTTGCAACTAATAATAATATAATAATACTGAGTACAGCTGCAATATCCCATATCTGCCATTGCTGGCTGTCCTATTAAACAAGTTGTTACCTATACACGATTCCATGTCAACACGTAGAAATAGTCAACACTTCGAAATTAATTTAGTGCTCAGCTCATGTCAACACTTCGAAATAATAATATTAATAATAATAAAAACGAAAACGAAAACTAAGTTTTGTATATATTTTTGTTGCCATTTAATTATAATGTACGTATATTAATATTAAATTAAATTAAAGCGGATAAAATTAAAGCCAGTGAGATATGTTTCATGAGCCACTGTGTTAGGATCTAGTATTATAACTTTTTGTTGGGCACAACTTTTTGCAAAGTCGGCAATGACCTCAAGGTGGGATCGAACTGGTGACCCCCGGGTTGGAAGTCTGACGCTCTAACCATTCAGCTAGCGGCTCAGGTAAAATTTAGACCTGGAAATACTATCTGATACCTTGTATGTCCGCAATTTACCTCCTCATGGCCTCCCAACTGTCAATAACATCATATGCTGCCACTGTACTCAACCCTATCGTACTTGGCCGTCTTTAACCACTCGCTACAATGAAATGGTAGTGTATATTAACCATGAACCATCACGGCCACAATGATTAATTAAACACTCTAGCTACTAATTTAGGTAGGACAGCTACATATACCAATAAACCTAATATATATAATATACATATACCACTAATCTACCAATAATAAATAAAGGATCTAGATAAAGGATGTTTGAGCGTTGATTTCATCCAGCAGTGACTTACCACTGCACTGTCTCCGGCGTACTACAGCGTAGTAGGTACTGTTAGGTCTGCTAAGGCGCAGAATGAGTCCCGCCGACTCGGGCATACGAGGACAGCCAAGGATGCAATTAAGGCTGCACCAAGGTGCCTTAACAGGCAGTACTCTGAAAATCTGAAGGAGCTTATCAATAAGCAGGTTGATGCCATTAACAATGCTGATGATAGCAGGCAATCAGCCCAGGCATGGCAATCAATAAACCTGCTCACTGGTAGGAAAAGCTAACCAACCACCAAGGTTAAGGCTAAATCTCCAGCTGAACGACTCAAAGGTTGGAAGGATCAGTTTGAGAAGCTTCTAAACAATGACAAGGTATTGCCTGATAACTTTGAACCGCATCATGCATGTATCTGAGTCTGTGCTCACAGATATCCCCATTGGTGACATCTCCTTTGCTGACAGTAAGATTGTAGCCAGGAGCATCAAGACCAATCGTGCCAGTGGAGTAGATGGCGTGCCCCCTGAGGTCTTTAAAATTCCTGAGTGTTTGGAGCTCATTCGCCCCATTATTCTGGACATGTATAAGACAAAGACTTTTTTTTCACTTAGAGTTGAAGAGTTATCAATAAAGAAAGACAGACAACTGGTTATTATCTTTGTTGACTTCTTTAAAAACATTGACTCAGTATCCCGACTACGTATGTTCAGCATACTGGCATCATATGGGATTCCTGAGGAAATTATTGCAGTTATCAGATAACTGTACAATGGTTCCACCACATTTGTGTCTACTACTGACGGTGATACATATCCATTAGAAGTATCCTTCAGGGTGACACACTTGCACCATTCTTATTCGTAATTGTGGTTTATTATATTCTACGCAAGCCCTTAGACCATCTTAATAATGATGGGGTGATGATGGTAACACCCCCTACTGGCACAGGAAGTAGAGTAAATCCAGCAAAGTACCTTACTGATCTAGACTTCGTTGATGACTTAGGGGTACTGTTAGAATCACTAGAGGGAGCGCAAAGCGCTCCTCTTTCTGCTCATTGGAGCAGGTTGCTTCTAGTGTTGGTCTTTTTGTAAATTCCAATAAAACCAAAATCATGACAGTCAACCTAGACAGCCCTCAAGAAATGTCTGATCGTAAGGGCATAAGCTCTAAGGATGGCTTTCTTGAGCACGTGGATGACTTCTGCTACTTGGGATTCATGGATCACAAAGTCAGGTGAAGACCTTCGAATACGTAAGGGGTAGGCATGGGTAGCGTTAAATAGTCTGCCCAGGATTTGGAAGTCCTATAGCAGTAGTAGAAGAAACGGGTCTCTCCATGCTCTTCTCTCCATAGCTTATCAAAGCAGAATTTTGAAAGGATTTTCATAGTCCTCCCTCCAATCAGGATGCGTTACGCAACGATCCCAAGGACCCTATTTTATGATTCACTAACCTTAACTTCCCCAAATTCTCGGTGCGAGTCCTCGTCCTCCCAACAAATCCACGACGTTCCCATTTCCTTCAACAATCCTATCCTCGCGTGGTATTTTCCCTCAAAGCTATCATCGTAGCATCAGACTTTCACGTTTCCTTTAACCAAGCTTATCCTCGCGTGGTATTTCCCCTCAAAGTTATCATCGTGGCGTTAATTTCCATCTGCTACCGCTCTAGTGAATTATACATACTGTAGTCGTATACTGTACTTTTCTGTCTTTATACTGTACATTACATACTAAGCAAAGAATCGAACGATTGTACACGTATTTCCAACTACGTAGGCCTATCATGCCACATTCCTTTTTTTTCAAACCTTGCTACGTATCGTTGTTGCTCAAGGTGTTCTATTCAGAAAATATCTAATTCATTACTTTAATCACAATCAATCACTTATACTACTACTAGTATCGGCATGCTGCATTGCAGCTGCATTTTTAAGAATGCTGTGCCGGCTTGTCGACAAAATTGCGCCGCCACAACTCCCTATCACCCATGACATTGCTAGATCATCCGCATCTTCAAGGCCAGTGTCCTTTAAGATGCGTCTCAAGAAAGTCATGGGCTGTCCACCATGCTTATTCACTCCATGAGGCTGCCAAAGTACAAGATTATGCACTGGCTGGTCCTCACGGCGAAAGCAATGTCCTGCAAAGCGGAGGCGATTTTGTTCTAGTGTCAAGCTTGGGGGAACCAATGAGACACCTCTAATGTTATATAGTGTCTGGTTGGAGATGTGTGCATTGTACTTGACACAATGAACCCGGCGTAGCATTCTTGTGAATGTGCCATCCAGAGATTTGGTGTCCTCAGCAGTTAGAGCCCAGCATGGACTCCCATATAGGAGTACTGGAACTACTGCTGCTCTAAATAATCGGACCTTAAGTTTCCGATTAATTCTCGGTGACTTCCAAATCCTGGAAAGCCTATTCAAGGCTGCCCATGCCTTTCCCTTACGTATTCGAAGGTCCTCACCTGACTTCCGGATCCATGATCCCAGGTAACAGAAATCGTCCACATGCTCAAGCATACCATCCTTTGAGCTTATGCTCATCCGATCAGAGACTTGCTGAGAACTTTCAGAGTTAACTGTCAAAATTTTGGTCTTTCTGGAGTTAATAAAAAGACCAACACTAGAAGCAGCATGTTCTAATGAGCTGAGGAGCCGTTGGGCTCCCTCTAGTGATTCTGAGAGTACTCCTAAGTCATCAGCAAAGTCTAGATCAGTTAGGTACTTGGCAGGATTACCTCGACTTCTGGAGCCAGTAGGTGGAGTTATCATCACCCCATCATCATTATGATGATCTAAGGACATGCGTAGAACATAGTCAACCACAATTATGAACAAGAATGGTGCAAGTGTGTCTCCCTGGAGGACGCCCCATAACACTTCAAATGGTTCTGTGTCACCATCAACAGTAGACACAAATGTTGTCGAACCATCGTATACTGATCTGATTGCTGCAATAATTTCATTAGGAATCCCATATAATGAAAGTATGCTGAACATACGTGAGCGGGAGACTGAATCAAAGGCCTTGAAGAAGTCAACAAAGATAACAACCAGATGCCTGTCTTCCTTTTTTGATAACTCTTCAATTATCCTTCTAAGTGCCAAAATGGGCTCCATGGTCCCACGACCTTTACGGAACCCATTCTGATTTCCACGGAGCAGTCTCTCAATGGGATCCCTGATGCGATTTAATCAATCACTTATAATATTTTTATTTTAAAAGTTTTCACTTTTTATTATTATTTAATTTATTTTTTTACTTTGATTTATATTAAAAAATATTAAATAATGTTTTCTGATATGGATATGCCAATAGTAAGACATTCATTTTTTACAGCAGGTGTGCTTGCATTATTATTGATTATACTATTTCTCACCGAGGAGATGATAATCATAAAATAGATGTTTCTGAAAAAGCGAGAAAAGTTTTAAGTACAATTGATATTGAGGCTTCAGAAAATTCCAATCATCTCTTAGATTACACCCTAAAAGGTGATGATGGAAAATTAGAATCAATTTTAAGTTTATCAATGATAGACGAGTTAATTGTTATTACGCAATACAACGATAGAGGATAAAAGTTGGAAGTAAAATTCGATCGGGACAATCCCTATGATATCATGTATTTCTTTATAGTAATGATTTCGAAAGAATCCTTCGTCGAGCCAGAAGAATCTGTCGATGATGTTTTCGTATTGTATAAATATTTCGGATCGTAATTGTATTGTCAATAATGTATTTCGAAGTGTTGACTATTTCGAAGTATTGACTATTTCGAAGTCTTGACTATTTCGAAGTGTTGACCATAAACCCTATACAGTATTATCATAAACTTGGTTTGGGAGAGCTGATACCAACACGATAACGAAACTGGTGCCAGTTACCAAACTCACCCTACTATATTAGATTGGAACCAACAACCGCAAGTAAAATAAAGTTAAATATATTGTTTTGGTTAGAAAACACTTTCTGATCCTTTCCCTTAATGTTTTAAGTTAAATTAATTTTTAATCCCACTAAAATGTTATTTTGTTTACTGTCATTTAGCGCCACTAACTGAGCGAGAGACACAGCATATTGACGAAATTTGCGATTAATATCTCGTCAACGCGAATTAACAATGTTAAATTCAGTATAGTATATTAGCACTTTAATCAAGGCCCTTGTAAGTACACTCAACTGCAGATACTCGTCCTGACTGTGAATAGTCCTACTCACTCCCACGCAATATTGTCTTCTTTGTTTGCACAACAATAATTACCGTATACATATTATACCCTCCTATTGTACAACAACCACTACCTATAATTACTGAGTCAATTATATAGTCTGTGAACAGTGAACACTGAGTCAGTTAGTCTCTAAACACTGAGTCAGTTAGTCTCTGAACAGTGAACACTGAGTCAGTTAGTCTCTGAACAGTGAACACTGAGTCAGTTAGTCTCTGAACAGTGAACACTGAGTCAGTTAGTCTCTGAACAGTGAACACTGAGTCAGTTAGTCTCTGAACACTGAGTCAGTTAGTCTCTGAACAGTGAACACTGAGTCAGTTAGTCTCTGAACATGAACACTGAGTCAGTTAGTCTCTAACAGGAACACTGAGTCAGTTAGTCTCTGAACAGTGAACACTGAGTCAGTTAGTCTCTGAACAGTGAACACTGAGTCAGTTAGTCTCTGAACAGTGAACACTGAGTCAGTTAGTCTCTGAACAGTGAACACTGAGTCAGTTAGTCTCTGAACAGTGAACACTGAGTCAGTTAGTCACTGAACAGTGAACACTGCGACAGTTGAGTTAGTCACTCAGCACTTGACTCTGAACACTGACTCAGTTAGTTACTGAAACCGATTAAATTAATTGCATTATCAGACCTGAACAACCAAGTCAATCAGCAATAATAAAAGTAACACTCAGTCACACAACACTCAGCCACTGAACACTAACCTTTGGAATTTAACATTAATTGTATTTAACATTCCGTAAATTAACACTCAGATACAAGGGCTCGTTGTGTCAGCAACAATATCTTTTAGACAGGCAACGAAAACCGAAGTCAAAAAAAATATTCCAAACTATTAATCTTCTGTTAATTTATTACATGAAAATACTTATCGAGGAGCCCAAAATGAGAAAGTATTTATAATTAATGAGTCATGGGTAGGATATATAGTAGATTAGGTTAGATAAGCGATGTTGGAGGGGAAATTGTAGCTGCTAAACTTTCTCCGTGATTGTCTTAAGGGTTGGCTTGGGGGGGGGGGGGGGGCGGGGGGGAGTATACCCCCCATGAACCTTTTTTTTAAATGGCTGTCAATTAGTGTTAAATGATAATATTGCTATTTTGTCATGGTCAACCACTGTATGGAAGGCCAAATAGCCTTTATAGTAAAATTTGAAAATTTGTAGCCTCCACCTAGCGGCTGGCGGCGGAATTAAAGATTTCACTAAAATTGCTACTAGTCCCTCAATTTTGGTCCAAATTTCTTGAAACCAACTTTTTTGGACCCAGCGTGATCGACTCTACAAAAGTTATCTTATAGAATTTTTAATTAGCCATTTTAATTTTAATTAATTAATTAAATTAATTAATTATCATATTTTTCGTTAAAATTGGCTAATTAGAAAAAATTGTAATATTTAATCAAAATTCCATAAGATAACTTTTAAAGAGCTTCCAAAGCTCGTTCGAATGAGCCAAAACGAAGAGAAATTGGTTGAAAAATGACGGAGGAGTAGTAGTTTGAAAATGAAAAATGTCATTCCGAGAAAATGCCCTTCAAAGTTTAAACCGTCCCGCCAAAATTGGCTGTCTGTGTTCTGGTTGGTTAATTATTTCTGGCATGAAGGATGCACACCACCGAGCTAAACTGTTCATTACGGGGGTTTTCGGGGTCGCTGATTTCATTTCCGATGTCCGTTTTAAATTTTGGTGGAATCTAGTCTATCTGTCTGTCTGTCGGTCTTCTGTCTTTCTTACAATTTGACGGACAGACCGTCATACGGAAAAACAGTGATAACTCGAGAAAAGAAAGAGGTCTCACTAAGCGGTTTTCAGATTTTTAATCCTCATTAAATTCTGCTCTAGGTGAAATAAAAAAACAAAAATTTGAAAATTTTACCTGAGGGGGGGGGGGGGGGGGTTCCCCCCCCCCCCCCCTTAAATTGAAATATTAACTATATACGGCAATGTTCTTAAAATAGCACTTTATAGCGTTACGGCACGAGTGATTTTGTTTTCCGAGCGACAGCGAGGGAAATAATAGAACGAGGGCCGTAAAAGCTTTAAAGTGCTAATTATGAACAATGGCGAATCTAATATTATTTATTTGTGGTGAATTATTAGTAGTTATGCACTTAAACTTTCTAGAACAACCTAATAATGATGCGGTGACATACAGGATATACTGGAAATACATAGTAAAATGTATGGCGTAGGACATACTGAGAAATAATGTCGCACTGCGATATAAAGCTGGAAATGTGAAATATTCCAACATTTCCAACACCTCGTATAAGTGAAGGGCTGTAGGGTGATGTATGGGAGTAAGTATGTATTGAAATTGATCAACGGCAGTCATCAAATGGATGGAATAGACAAATTAATAATAATATTAATTTATAATTAAATAATTAATGGAGTAGATGGTAAGTAGATGGTCAAGGTGCCTGAAATTGTTGACCCAAAGTTGGAACTTGTATAAAGCTAGTTACACCGAGATTGGCAGTTAGATAGTTACTAGTCCTTCTACTTTTGACCATTTCGGCAAATCATAATTTTGTACAAAATCATGTGCAAATTAAAGGTTAAAATCATTTTAAATCGATCAATCACGTTCAATCATTTTAAAGCTCAAAAAGCAGCAAGTTACTGACCTCTCAGTCACTGACCTTTCAGTCACTGAACTCTGTTTCGGAACTCTCTATACTGCTGTCGTCGGATTCCGGAATATTCCCGGATCCCGCTGGAGCCGGTAAATCCGGATTGTCCAACAGCCTCGGGTCGACACCGTCCCCAACCATCTTCTGTTTAACGCCAACCGCCGGGATCCCAACCCGAAGCATCTTAAAGTACTTAGCGTAGCGGGGATCGTCTGCCACAGTCGGTTGGTTGGAGTCCAACGGGCCTACGGGATCCGACGGGGCGGTCTCTACTGGGGGAACCTCGGTACCGGTGTCGGTAGGTACGGTACCGGTAGCCGGCGCGGCTGGCGCGGTACCGGTAGCGGCCGTACCCGGGATCGAGTTGAGTTTAGCTTCGAGTAACTGGAGTTGCACCTCGACGGATTGCAGTTTAGTTGACATCGCCGCGAGTTTTATCTCGCACACTGCGGAGAATCGGTTGAGGAATTGTACGGACTGCGCGACCACGTGGTTAACGAAGGCCGCGGTCCGTTTCTGGTTGATCGCGCCGATTTTGGTGTAATCGACACCTGGCTCGATGAGAGGTAGACCTCCTAGCTCCTCCATCTAGTTGAAGTATTCAATCCTGCAATCCGTAGAAATTCCAAATTCAGAGAGAGAAGGAACTCTGAACTCTCTCTACTACATACTAGGCCTATTACAGTAATATACCCTTCGTGCCCCAGCCTGCCTGCCGACCGAAATCCAAAAATACAAGGGGCACCCGAACCCTCCAACAACCAAACCACTAATACAGTACCGTTACCAGGTTACCGTACAGCAGTAATTTTATTATAATTAGTCTTTTAAATCTTCGAACTGCCTGGTTTCTTTCTATCACAGACCTCAGGACCTGTTAGCCTGATTACTTACCTATTACTGTATTAACTGGCAGTTAGGAGTAATGGGTATGAAATGGGGGGGGGGGGGGGGGGGGGGGGGGGTAACACTTGTAACACTTCAGCACTTATAAGTACGTCACACTTTTGTTTGTAAGCATATAAATTATGAGAGAGGGCAGGGACGAGGTGAGACGGTGACATTTGTATGTTTATCACGCCGCACGCCGATGCCCGAATCGCTTCCACCGCTCGCGATCACTCATTTACCTCCCCCAATTCATCTGCGTTATCAATACCAGTATTTCCTCACACGTTTTAGGAATATCAATCAAGAACAGGCTGATCAGATGTACGATGGCCGTGACCGGCCTGCAGGGTGGTGCTGGGTTTTCCAAATTATTACACATGACTTTGTTGAATAGTATTGTATTTTAAGCCACTGCCCTCAAAACAAGACTAGAGTGGTTGGTTCAGGAAATAATGTACAGTTTGTATATGACTGTATGATCATGGTATTCAACATTGGCGCATCACTTCTCGGATTAGTGTTGCACTAAAAATGGGAATACCATATATACAAAACCGTAAAATGGCGGAGAAAATCGAGGAATACTTTAAGCAACACAAATCCATGTTAAAGATCAACTATGATAAAAGAACATCAAATAATAGTAAAGTCGAGTGCTATAAAGCTGAGCTCACAGAGACAGCTGTGTTTTGGCCCCGTACCACGCTCAGGGAATCCGATAAAAACAGAGGAGAGAATAGCCATACAAACTGATATAGACTTCTTAAGAAGCATGATGACTGACATTGCAGCAACTTATAGTGGGGTTGATCAAGTTTATTCAGAGATAGCTCAAAGTAGAATTGGTAAGAGAAAGTGGAATACTTCTACAACTACTGGAGTTGTTAAAACGCCACCATCCAAATGTCTGATCATCGAAGACTCTAAAAGTGAAGAATCACTTGGGGAAGAACTACCAGAGTTTATGGCTTCTACATCAGATAGTGCTAGTAGAGAAGTCCGTAAATACAGACAAACGAAGAATGGATTAAATATTCAAATTCCCCCGGATATTTTAAGCAATAAACTGCTACAATCAACAGCAATTCGAAACCATACTTCCCCAACTGCCCTGGCAGCAATTGTTAAATCATTGATACCAGCTTGCAACAAGTGTTTATTTGGATGCCACATAAAGCATTAGATATCGAGTTTTAGCTAGCAAGGAAATTGCAGGGAAAATAATAGAGGAGTTGACTCCTCCATCGATTGGATGCTTACACTGGGACGGAAAATTTATGAATAATCTTTACTCGAAAAATCAAGTTGTTCGTTTACCAATTTTGGTTTCTGGTGAGTTGATCTTGATACTGAATATTTATCAAAATAATAATACTATAAACACTTTCTAAGAAGATAGCACAATTCATATTAATAACATTCAACATTAATAAAATCCTTTCATGATTTATTTTCTTTTAGGTGATGTTGGAGTAAAACTACTGGGAGTACCAGGACTGCCCAGTAAAAATACAGATAAAGTGGGAGATATAATTCCACGAGCTACAGAAGAATTACTTAACAAGTGGCAAAGCATAGATTGTATTCGAGCTATGGTATTTGATACCACTGCTTTAAACACAGGTGGGCATTTTTTAATTTGAAAGCTAAACAAATCATTAATAATATTATATTGATTACCATTTTGCATCTTTATTACAGTACCACTTGTTATAATCTTCATATTGTTTATATCTTTATAACAGGCCATGAAACTGCAGCTTGCATTGGCATTCAGCAAAAGTTAAAGAGGGAACTTCTTTGGTTTCCATGTCCGTCGCCACCACAACAGAGGAGAGGTGATTTTATCACATATATTTGAGGATCTTCATGTGGAAGTTTCCAAGGGGCCTGAAGTTACAATATTTAGACGGTTTCTGGATAATTATGACAAGTTGACAACTGGAGAACTGACAGATATAGTAGATTTTGTTGATCTAGGAGACACCAACAGCATTGTTATAGACATTGAGCAAGTTCTTCAGGTAATCTGTGTTACAGGGGTGATTACAAAGAACTGCTGCAAATTACATTGTTTATGATTTCAGGATCTAACACTAACAGTACTTTTCATTTCACTGATGAAATCACTGCCACCGACATTTCTTTCCACATGCCAGGAGCCTTGCATAAAGCAAGGTGGATGTCAAAGATATTATATTCCATGAAGATGGTTTTGATGTAAGTGAAGATCGCCAAAGAACTGCCAAAGGGAGCAATCTTTGCATCAGGGCAACTGGACAAACTCATCCGGTTTGTGAAATTTGCTATTACAATATATATTCCATGGTGGATAGATTGTGGTACACCATCAAATGCCCCTGTTAATGATCTAAAGCTTCTGCAAGAATTGCAGAATACCCAAATCAGGTCATACAGAGATTAGCATTGAAGGCATTTATGAACCACTTAGGGTACTTGACTGAGGAGTTATTACCATTAGCCTTGTGTTCAAACAAGGTATCTGTTTATGAGAAGCAGCGTATAGCTGATAAGATGGTAACCCTAGCAACCACAAACCCATCAATTCATGATACATCCACTTATCACTTCACTAAGCGTTTTGGAACCACATATGGGAAACCTAAGATTGCAAATGTGTCAGAAACAAACATACGTAACCTGGAATTATGTGACTTTGTAGGTGAAGATTCAAGGGGATTCTTTAGTATCATGGGTCTAGAATCTTCATTCATCCAAGTACCTGTTATTTCATGGCCCAGTGACATTTTTTATCTGGCATTTCAAAGAGCAGTTGGAGATTTCAGGGTATTAAACGATAGTGCAGAGAGAGGTGTGTAGTTGGCAAGTGATTTCAGTTCAGTTGCAAAGATTGAAGAACGTTATATCTATTCTACAGGTTGCTGGAAATGACCGTAAACGTGTGCCCAATCAGCGGAAATCCAAAAGAGCTCCAACAGAAAGAACTTGGTTCTTAACTCTCTGAACTTCTTAGGAGTTGGTATAGGCATCAAATTTTCAGATTTGATTGAATTGGCATTACTAATAATTAATGACTTATATTATAGATAGTATAGCTGTGAGTGATTTCTCTGATTTGCTGAATTAAAATAAAATGTATTATTTGCTGTTATTACCTATATATATTCAGATTCACTCTATTTTAATTCTGAGGGTTTCTACCCCAACTAAATCGACCATTGCGGATCGAATGAGCCTAATATCAATGGAATAGGATTACCAGAAGTTGGTTATTATGAAAATGGAGGATATATCACTGTCGCGCTAAGTTGAACCGTAGTCGTGAAACTTTAGGGTGAGTCTGCTACACCTAGACATGAATCAAAAGTGCTAAAACTTTGCCATAGTGCTTATATTAGGTTGTTACCACCAGAAGAAAAAGGTAGGCATAATAAGATAACTTTTTGATTTTTGGGGGGCACCAGCCTCACCCTAGTATTTAGCAGGTGTAACAAGGTGCTGTTACTCAAGTAGTTTCTCACTAACAGGCGATCCCGTAACTTTATCCGGTACAGAATGTGTATTTCTTCTATTTCGTTATTACTTAGCATTCCCATGTGGAATTTAGAGTTTATATTTTATTACAGGCACCGCATAGGAGTTCCATAATGTCGATATATCTTCTATGGAGATTCTTTTCACATCGGATTGAAGATTTCAGAAACCATTTTGATTGTGTTAACGCAGTCTGTGTATGTCGTTTTTATGTTTCCAAACCTTGTATCCCAAAAATGTAATAAACGGTGTCTCTGGAACTAATTTCCCAATAATAGAAAAATACAAAGCATAATTACGTAGGCCTAGTATAGATAAAAAGCACAATTACGTAAGCAAACCACCAATGCCATACATTTATGTGATGTAATTTTGAATTTAAATCTTGGTCACTTAATAATATAAACTCAAGGCTTGCCTGGCACAATAACTAACTACTACTACTACTACTATAATCGGCATGCTGCATTAAAACACATATATTAAGAATGCTGTGCCGGCTTGACGACAAAATTGCGGCCGCCACAGTTCCCTATCAATCCCCAATGACTCTCGCTAGATCATCCGCATATTCAAGGCCAGTGTCCTTTAAGAGGTATCTCAAGAAAATCATGGGCTGTTCACCATGCTTATTCGCTCAATAAGGCCGTCAAAGTACAACATTGTGCACTGAGTCACTGACTGGTCCTCACGGCGAAGGCGGTTTCCTGTAAAGCGGAGGCGGCAGCGTTCAAGTGTCAAGCTAATATAGCCGTGTAGTCCTGCCTACATCTTAATCATATACATGTATCCAGAATACTGAAACAAACACAGCAGAAGTACCAGCATGCGGAAACGTTATTATACTATGTGCAGGTTTTAATACGCCCCACATGTGGGTTGTTGTGACGAGTGGTTATTTTACGCCGTTAAATAGAGCAAGGTTTAGACAAATAATTTTAATTTACTTTTTCCGGCCGGATTCTCATTATTAATTAAGAAATATACACTAACAATTTCCAAAATGGCGAACATACCGCCGCGGTTTATGGTAATTTCGTAAAACAATAACAAATAGTTGGATCCTGTACTTATGCAAAATGTGGCTCTCTTCGTGGTTCGACCCACAATACATAATTCAGGCATTGAGGGCTAGCAGGTTCAAAATTGACGAAAGTCAGAAAGGATTACATATTTTTTTTATAAACAAAGACAAATGCAACGTGACAATGTAGAGTAGAGTGAATATTATATTAACACAAATGTTTAAAGTATCATTTTACATAACTAAAGCACGCGAATTAGTGTATATAAATAGGGGCGTATTTTACAAAGAGATAAGTATGAAGTTACAAAACGTCATTGTGTTTGGGCTACTTCGTTAAATAGGCAGCCCCCCCCCCCCCCCCCCCCCCAGCCCCATTGTCCTTCTTGTGATTTGTTGTAACCGCTGGAAAGGCTTTACAAGGGTTACAAATCTGTAAGCAGTAAAAGTAATTTGCAATCAGTCCGAACCACATTCTTTTTGGATTCTATATGTATTATTATTGCCTTATTACCGGAAATGCCCAAAAAAAGTTTTCAAAAAAATTGAATTTTAATTTGCGGATAATTTATTTGTTCCCAGAATAATTCTTCGTAATCTTGCACAACACAAGCCAAGTTTACAATATAACGAGTCACTTTTGGGATCGGCAAATCCGATGGGCGAAGTTTGATGTCCAATTAGCTTCCTATATTGTACCAGCTTGAGCTAAAAAGGTAATAAAATTGGTGTAAAATATTAAAACAAATTTCCGTTGCTATGGACACTAAATTATGTAGAAATGCAAAGTTTCAAAAAATTCAATAATTTGCGGGGATCAGAGGCCCAGACCTCTCTGAGCGTGGCTAAGATCATCGAAACGGTAACTAACGGAGTAACCAATGGGACGACAGCGGAAGCTAAACTCGCTGCCATTAACAAACTAAAGGAGACCCCGATGAGTGCTGACGAGACCGCATAGAAACTGAGAGTGAACGACTTAGATCCCATGTAACATAACATAACTTTTGTTCAGTAATCATCATTTTGTGCTTCGATATTTAATTATTTTCATAATTTCAATCATTTCTTATGCAATGTAACCATTAAAATAATTTGGTTGGAGTGAATTGCAAATTATTTTATCAAATAAAATTACAGATAATCATCCCAGATCAATATTAGTCTACGTTCAACGTCAACCCCCCCCCCCCCCCCCCCCCCCCCCCCCTCATCCCCCTATCTGTCAACCCCCCCTCCCCTATATCACTTCACTACGCAGTAGAAGGTAAACCCTGATTACCCAGTAGAAATTTCAAACATGAACTCCACAGTATATTATAGTTATATAGGCAAATAATTAAATACTTGCATCAAATGTGCATGGCATTGGAAATGGAAATACAAAAGAGTCGTCAACGAGTTAGCAAATCACATAGAACTAACTACGACAGAAACTAAAACAGGCGAGCTACAGTATAATATCGCACAGCCAACGGAAGAATGCAGCACATTATAAAATGGAACAACGTAATATGTACACACCAGTAGCGAGTGTCGATTAGTTTCCAGAACGCCCGATAATGTTGGGAACGGAAGCGGAACCAGCCCGTCGTTAATTGTCTGTACGGATGAGTGTTCCACACTGGCCCGGTAAGTCTGCGCTACGGCAATACACCATGTCCGGGAATATAGTGTCGATATTCAGGAACCCCCCCCCCCCCCCCCCAAATGTTTCTACAAATCTTAATGAAAGTGCATGGAATTTGAAACCGAGATAGTATCACCTCCCTCCTCCTTGCTGGGTGAGCCAGAATTTTTATTTTTGCTTTCAATCTTTAGCTACAAGCGTTTAAAAAAAGGTGTCTCCGGTGATATTTTAGAAGTTACACCGCAGTTATTTTTCAACCTTACAGTGATTTGTTGGTACTGTTAGAAAGCTGGGCATACAAGGATTCCAAATATGTAATATAATCAGAATTCCGTTGAAAAATAGCCGAGATATGGGCGTTCAATAGTTGCAGGGTTTTGATCTTGCGCGAGGCTATTTTATTATATTAATAAAAACATCATTATTCAAAATGGAACATTTTGTTTTTATGTATAAATAAATAGCAACGTAATAGTATGATTTAAGAGGTATTGCATTGTTGCCCAGCTTCGTATGGGATAAAAACAAAATGTTCCAGAATATTGTGTATAGAATAAAATAGCCTCGCTCAGATGCAAAACCATGCAACTTTCGAACGCCCATATCCCAGTAATTATATCGGATATATACATTGGAACCTTGCAGAGCCAGCTTTCTAATAGTAACAACTGTTAGATGTTGAAGAATAAATGCGGAGCAATTAATTATTGCAATATCGTCGGAATTAATGAAATCGAAAAAACATATTTTAACTTTTCTAATTATATTTTTACGATATTTGTTTAAAATTTCTATTCAATCTCCTTAAGATTCGTAGAAACATTTCGGGGGAGGGGTTTGGGTCCAGGTACCTGTATAACGGCGCTACATTCAAGGACACTGTGTATGAGGGCTGTACTTGTACTACCCCGTCAGCTCACGATGTATGAACAGATAAAAAACAACAATCGCACCGCGAAAATCAACGATCACCCCCAAAATCATAATGTCGCGCCAAACAGAGGTAAAAACCCCATAGTCTGGAAACAGCCAACACTAACCACTCTCATGGAGTTGTACAACGTTAACGTGGTGTACATAGATTCAACGATACACAATAGCGAACACCTTCTAAAAGGGATGGCTGAAATATAAGGTTTCATAGGAAAGATGGTACGAATAAGTCCCTCAAACGATTAACAACAAACTTTAAAACTAAATGATAACTAATTAAATTTATTGGAGCTGCAGACATTCAATAATATTTAGAATTAATTAAACTAGAGATTGAAATAGAAACTATTTATCCAGATTATGAAAGTCACATATCTGTTTAGTAAAATGAAAACTACGCGATTGCAATGTATTAACTAGGTTTATATAAAGTTGAGTGAAAAAATCAAATTGTTTGGAGATTTACAGTCCATTGAGATCCCGTGGGAATTCCATTACAAAGTCGTTTACAATTAAACAAAACGAAACGGGAGAAATATACAGGCAATCTTGTACAGCATGATATACAAAACAAACATATGCCGGTTCAAATACGCAGGTTAAAAATGTATTTATCTATCAGACAGTCGAATGCGAGAAAAGAGACACAACAGAAGCCATAAAAAAGGGTTCAGCTAACTAAAACCGGTGCCAGATTCCCAGATAACTCGCGAACAATTCGCACAAAACAAGATATATGGAGTGAAAATAATTTAAACAATTTATGAAAGAGGAAGCGAGTAATTCACTTGGGGATAATTAATTTAGTGTGTGTGAAAATACAGTAGTTGGAAAGTGGAAACGTTTGGGAGATTTGGTTTGGTTGTGAAAATAAGATGTCATCATTAAATATTAGACATAAACATGAAATTATAATAAATTTCACAATTATTGATGTATAATAATGATTTATCTGAGTAAGCAATGATACTTCTTTACCATCAATAAACCAGCTTACATTACAATTTTCTAAAATCATGACTATGTAATATCTTGTCGAAACGAAAAAAAAGAACGCGAAATGTGAGAATCCGGACAAAGGTTTTATCCAAACCCTAAAAGAGTGAGAAAAATTAACAGATAAATTTCTACTGAAATGCAAAACTACAAGAGTCCGTCGGTATTCGAATGCGTTCGCCGTCGCATAACCGTCATCCGAAGTATCGAGAAACTAATTGCGCCAACCCGCCGCGGTCAGGGATTATCATCTAGGTCGGGTAATCCTATAGAGGATTCAACCCAGCCAACGAAATCAACTTCCCGCTTCAATGATTGTTTTACAAAATCGTGTTCCTGCAGTGAAACCAGGTCTGCGCGATCCTCGGGTTTCTTTACGAGACAGCTGTTAACGAAACTAACGAACGAGGGCGAAAACGCGCCCGGAGGCAGCCGCGGGGGCGGTTCGTTCACGATGTAATCCAGCAGCTCGAATATCGCCATGGATTGCGGCGCGTCTTCGTGGGCCGATGCGGGGGGGCCCAGACCCGCGAGTAGTCGCCCAGGGGGCGGCTCGGCGTCGCCCCCTGGCCCCCGGGGGCCCTGCGTCGCGTTCAGTTTGACGCCGAGAAGCCGCTCGAGTTCGCGGGGTGTCGGGGCCGGGATCGGGAACCTTCCGATGGCCATCTCGACGAGGGATAGACCCATCGACCAGATGTCGCTCTGTACGTTGTAGACGGTGCCTTGTAGCCGTTCGGGGGACATGTAGGAACGCGTTCCTACGAACGAGTTGGCCAGCGAGTCGATCAGTTGGCCAGAGACGCCGAAATCGCAGAGTTTTATTTGTCCTTTCGAGTTGACTAATATGTTACTTGGTTTAACATCTCTATGAATAATTTGATGTTTTTCGCGCAAATATGCCAAACCTAAGGAAAACATAAATATTTTGATATATATATATATAGTATATAAATTCTAGGGGATCGATAGCGCAGCGACAGTATGGCGTCTCAAAAGGATCAAAATCATAACAATTACTGCAGTACTTTGAAATAATATAATAGTTTATGTAAATAATTAAATCACTCATAAAAATAGTTAAATCACTTATGAAATATTTAAAAGATGACCAAATATTATTGCGGCAATAAATAATTATTGCGGCAATAAATAATTATTGCGGCTATAAATAATTATTGCGGCTATGAATAATTATGGCGGCAATAAATAATTATAGCGGCAATAAATAGTTATTGCGGCAATAAATATGGCCGAGTGGGTTAAGGCGCCACTCCTGATTTGCACTGGTAACTGGCGCAGGCGCAGGTTCGATTTCAACTTAAGGCTATTATTATTTCGTTCAATCTTTGGAGGGTCAAGGGAGCCAGCCAGCTTCTGTTCACATACCAGTAGTGGTAGCGAAGATATTTCATTGGTTGCTAGGTTCTATGATTAATGTGTTATAATGAAACCTTCAATGCAGTGCATCACATTACCAGTGGGTGTGGGTGGCTCGCTCAGGTAGCCGCAATATTTTGTTTCTATAGTAGATTGCATTATTAGTAAATGTTATAGGCAAAGACTTGTAGGTGGTAGTAGATCACCGGCTAAGGTATTGGTTATTTATTGGAAGCTAAAGCAAGTTGTTTGTTTAAGGTAAATGGAAACGTACGTCTAGTTTGCGTTGTTTATTTTATGTTGGTTTATATAAATACATTGAAGCCTAATTTTTAGTTAATTGAAGCTATTTTAATTAAATGCATTAATTAATAACATTCACTAATAATGAAATCTACAATAGAAACATAATATTGCGGCTACCTGAGCGAGCCACCCACACCCACTGGTAATGTGATGCACTGCATTGCATTGAAGGTTTCATTATAACACATTAATCATAGAACCTAGCAACCAATGAAATATCTTCTATCTACTGGTATGTGAACAAAAGCTGGCTGGCTCCCTTGACCCTCCAAAGATTGAACGAAATAATAATAGCCTAATGTTGAAATCGAACCTGCGCCAGTTACCAATAGTGCAAATCAGGAGAGGCGCCTTAACCCACTCGGCCATAATTATTGCCGCAATAATTATTTATTACCGCAGTAATTATTTATTGCCGCAATAATTATTTATTGCCGCAATAATTATTTATTGCCGCAATAATTATTTATTGCCGCAATAATTATTTATTGCCGCAATAACTATTTATTGCCGCAATAATTATTTATTACCGCAATAATTATTTATTGCCGCAATAATTATTTATTGCCGCAATAATTATTTATTGCCGCAATAACTATTTATTGCCGCAATAATTATTTATTGCCGCTATAATTATTTATTGCCACAATAATTATTTATAGCCGCAATAATTATTTAGTGCCGCAATAATTATTTATTGCCGCAATAATTATATATTGCCGCAATAATTATTTATTGCCGCAATAACATATGGACATCTTTTAAATATTTCATAAGTGATTTAAATATTTTCATGAGTGATTTAATTATTTACTTACACTATTATATTATTTCAAAGTACTGCAGTAATTGTTATGATTTTGATACTTTTGAGACGCCATACGACAGAGCCATTTCTCCTCGTGTAAACACCCGAACACTTACTGTTTTAATAGTTTTTTTTAATTGTGTACCTCACCCCGTATTTACGGGGTATTTACGGACTGACAAAATTATCACATAACCCTTGCCCTTCCCAAGATGTACCTTAACAAGAGTTAAAAAATAAGACTCACAGATAAGTGTTTACCAATTAATACATAACTATGTTCTCAGATAGAATAACTCATCATTAAACCGAAAAGGTGCGATAAGACCGCCGTAGGGTTATCATCATTGAACATGAACTGAGAATAAATAATTATATCTATACAAAAACGGGATAGCGTGCAGGTAGGATCGAACTGATGACCTCCAGGTTGGAAGTCTGGCGCACAAACCATTCGGATATTCAGCACAGACATTGTGAAAGCATAAAATATAATATAATATACCACCTGGTGCATCTAAATTAATCAATCGGACACAGCTGAGGGAAAAACAACTTTTAAGAAAAAAAAAATACTTTTAAAAAAGGAAATTTAACTGAGAACGAAATTAATGGGGCATTTTAATATTAGTCACATGGCAACGCCACTTGTAAACAAACGTTATCTTAATGTTTATTAGCCATTCTGGCTTTCTTTAATATTTGATATCCCAAAATTGTGAGTTATGTGTTACTAAGAACGTAAACATAATATTTTTTGTCGGTTGTTCGCATCTACATGTCCAGATTCCATAAAACTGGAGTTCATCTTCATACATTATTAAACTAAATATAATTGTGTGTACCATCTACCACACTAATCTACCAAAGAATTAGCACGCGTTCTCAGATAGAATAAATCATTATTTAACCGAATTGGTACAGTACGTCCTCCCTCCATTCTGATGCCATCATTGGACAATGGACATAGAGACAGTTTATAAAAAGTAACAAGTCCCAGATGCTAAAACTGGTACACTGTGTTAGCCAGTCACAGATATTCCACACCTTTCCGTGAGTATTTCCTTTTCAAACAGTAGAAGCGACTACATCCTATACACTAACAAATATATGAACAGAGGTGGGCCCGTATTGTTACGGTAATTCGATGTTGAGTACATTGAGTTCCGTTTTGGAGTTACGTATTGTAGATCTTTGTACGACCTAATAAGGTACATTACACTCCTTATTAACGTTATTGGTATAGATCGACATTGGTTATTATTGTTATGACAAACCGAACACCTTATATTTATCGCCAATATTAATTATTTATTAAGATGTATATATTATATACTGCACTATAATATTCAATTCAAACTATTAATGGCCACATTGCAAATATTGCATTATTTCTCTTTTTAATTTATATGCGAGGCAATTACATAATTAATAACTTCTTCGATCTAAATTAATATCTTTCATAGGACTATATTTTTCTGAATCTATTAGTTTAACTATTACTGTTTCTGTGCTATTTGATTATTCCTTATATTTGATTACTTATTATTATAGTCTATATTACACATATACACACATACATACATACATAGACACTACATTTGCAATAGCTTGTGAGGGCATTACTATGGTAATTATAAGCAAAAATTGAAAATTTTTTGGATTGATTTTAATTTAATAATTGTTTTCGTGCATGTAACTACTAACTATAACATAAAAAGTAAAAATCAGAAGACACAATGATGAGTGGTTCCAACGGACAAGGAAAATAATTTGGCAAAATTTTATGGTAGCTAGTGTTTTAGGTAGGTTTAGCTAGAATTTCAACACTGGTTCCGACATCCTACTTCTTCCTATAAATATTTTGTAGCAGCTAGTTCTTAATACTAGAATACCAGAACATGTCAGCTAGGCCTATCCTTTTTAAAAAAAATCATGTTCTAGAACAAATATTTTTTGTTCTACCGGCACCGGTAGAACATTTTTTAGTAAAAATCTGTATTCTATTTAAAACGCAAACGTGTTAAAAAATTAATATCAATTTTCAAAATTTTGTTATTGATTTTAAATTTTCAAAATTTTGTTATTGATTTTAAACACGTTTTAGAACGATTCCATGCGTTTAAATAGAATCCAGATTTTTTATAAAAAATGTTCTAGAACAAAAAATATTTGTTCTAGAACATTTTTTTTTTAATGAATAGCTAACATGTTCTCGAACAATAATTAAAACAAAAAACAAAAGATCAGTCCAGAAAATGTCATATTAAAATTTTCAAATTGATCGCGAATTGATTTTGCTCAAAATACGTGCTAACCTTTTTCTACTTCGATGATCTTTCGACACATGTAATATTGTAATAAACGTATAGAAATTATCTTACCTACTTATTAATCATCTTACTTAATTATCTTATCTAAACTTAGAAATTATAATATTGGAATATTGTGCCGAATATTTCAATGGTAGTACAAGTTGATTGATTTGTTGGTTGATTATCACAAACATTTCCATACCCGTAGTGTCTGTGATAATAGTACCGGTAGAACGTTGTGATAATAGTAGTACGGTTACTGTAGTAGGAGTAATTATATTTAGTAAGTAGTAGTACAGTAGTATATAGCCATAGCGGTTTAGGAAGTCGCAGTTTTGTAGCTTATTGTTCTTTACAAAAAATATAAATAAACACGTTACGCTGTTAGGCCTATTACAGTATTATATTACTGTATTAGATGCATGCATCTTCAACAATGGACCAGACCAATGCACTTCGGCATTAGTTTATAAACTTACCTTTCAAAACGTCAATTGTAATTTTACCCAAAATATCTTCGGGAATCTTTCCGACTTTCCTAAGGAGTTTATCCAAGGACCCCCCATCCATGTATTCCATACAGATATTAATCTCGCCGTCGGAATAGAATGCTCCATAGAATCCAACAATATACGGCGCGGCGCACTGGTGCAACACTTTCAGTTCGCGGATAATTTGTTGTCGGATTGTCGGTTTTACTTCGAGATGAATCATTTTACGAGCCATAACTATCTTGGACGGTTTGTGAAGCACCTGAAATACAACTCCACCGTTCCCACTTCCGAGTTCACACCTTTTCTCAAATTCGTCTGCATTAAATTCGGCTCCTTTCACGATGTCTTTTAGCTCGAGAAACTGGCCCATAATCAGGCGTTCCGCAATCGTCCAGTTTCCGAAATCGAGATGGACCTTCTCGAATTCCTTATTGGGATTTTCGGTCCCCGAGTCTCTAAGAATTCCCTTGTCAACCTCATTCTCGTGGGCTGCGACGGGGCCCGTGTCGGTAGCTGATTTCAAGTCGATAGGTGATGGAATTTTCAATCCAAGTTTGTTTTTGCGACCAGGTGCCGCCATCACTCACGACCGGCAGTGCGAGCAGGCGAGGCGAGTGCACGCGCTGACGCGCACTTTAGTGCAGGGCGATTGGCGATGATGGAGGCACAATTGTCTACTCTACTTTCTACTAGGCCTATAGGCCTAGCGAGTGCGATAGTAACGGTCAGACGGTAATTCAGTAATTCACAAATTCAGCCGTCTGCAATACAGCAATACAGTAGGCCTAATCAGCTAATACCCGTAATACTGTAATAGGAACTTTGAACAAGGAACAGACACAAAATTACAGGAAGCACAGAAGTAGCAAGTACCGGTCGGTAGCCTACCGGCTGAGCTTTTATGTTTATGTATATAATTATGAATTATGTTGCTAGGAAACTGGTAAAGGAAAAGTGTACAGTAGGCCTACATAATGATAATGTATATAGTTTTTAAATGTGATGTTTGCCCTAAACGAAAGAAATATAAAAGAGGAATTAGCCCACGGAAAAAAAAGGTAAGACAGTAAGAAAAGAAGTACCGGCAGACCGGTACCTACCAGTACCTACCGGCAGCTACCGTCAGACCGTGTACCGTTTTTCAGGTTTTTACTGCCTGCTGGCAGCTGGACTGTGGACTGCAGGACTGCGCCGTAAGGCTGTAGGCCTACTGAAGTTACGGTGACAGCGACTGACATTGCAGCATTGGCAGATTGGCATCAAATTTTTATTTATTCTTATTACAATACAGGTACAGCAGTATTACAAGACAAGAATCCCAAGACAGCAAGACAACAAGCTGACAAGATAAGTACCGGTAGGCAGGTAGGTGGTAGGCTGTATAACAACCCTAATAAAATTTCCGGTTCCGTTATCGTATCTGTATCGGTCTGCCGGTATTATTGATTTGACATTGACATGGGCATCATGATTGACGGGTCGCAAGCTTGCAACCAACTTGCAAGATACCGGGCCGGGTGCGGGTAGGGGTTAGGCATACCTTGGTACTGCAACAACAGGCGTTGCCCGCTGTTATAAATTTTATTTATAGAATCTTCAAAACTATAATCTCATAATCTCAAAACGGCAACCTTGTTCAACTGTTTAAAGTACTGTATATTCTAGTTTTACTGTTGTAACTGTACATTACTACAGTATAAAAGTAGATTCTAGTTTTACTGTATAATAAATAAAAGTACAGTATAGATTCCAGTTTTATGTATTATACCAGTTTTCAAAAATGCTGATTTAGACAATTTACAAATTTTACATAATTTCAAAATTATAAATTTCATAACCACATTTTCAAAAAATTACAAATTTGACCTAATTTCAAAAACATAAATTTCATAACCACTAACTGACTAACAAACTAACCAGTCATTTAAAGTATCGGCAACAACTTCCAACTTATTATTAATCACTAATCACTGAAATATTATATTTTAATGATGTCCCACGTACTGAATGAATGCTTGTATATCACATAATAACATTTCCTAACCCAACCAGTTCAGCTCCGTGATGCAAAACATTATACCTAAAACTATATATAAGTCAGTAAGTAAATTAAAAAAATGTAAATTATGAGTACATAATTGTGACACCACCCACCTTCCGGTAGCTAGCGTCTACTTCTACTAGCTTTGCTATTAGCACGCTTATCGCTGTCTTTTGTCAATATTTAACTACTGTATGACTAAATGAAGTGGTGTTGGGTGCTATACAGTATTCTGCAATAATTTACTAGGCCTATATCTAACAGTCTAAAAAAGGAATTAAAGTTAATAATTGAATTGAAAAAGGGCAAAGGGTAGACTCAATTAAGTGCATAAACTCAGGTGTAGTGCAGACACAGGCAGACAGGCACTGACACAACTGCACCTGGAGAGGAGATAAATTCACACTACACAAGTGCATGTAGAGAAGTGTAGGCACAGGGCACTGACACAAGTGCACCTGGAGAGGAGCTAAATTCACACTACACAGGTGCATGTAGGGAGGTGCAGACACAGGGCACTGCCACAAGTGCACCTGGAGAGGAGCTAAATTCACACTACACAGGTGCATGTAGGGAGGTGCAGACACAGGGCACTGCCACAAGTGCACCTGGAGAGGAGCTAAATTCGCACTACACAGGTGCATGTAGAGAGTTGCAGACACATGGCACTGCCACAAGTGCACCTGGAGAGGAGCTAAATTCACACTACACAAGTGCATGTAGAGAGTTGCAGACACATGGCACTGCCACAAGTGCACCTGGAGAGGAGCTAAATTCGCACTACACAGGTGCATGTAGAGAGTTGCAGACACATGGCACTGACACAAGTGCAACCGGGGAGGAGCTAAATTCACACTACACAGGTGCATGTAGAGAGGTGCAGACACAGGGTACTGACACGAGTGCACCTGGAGAGGAGCTAAATTCACACTAGGCCTACACATGTGCATATAGAGAGGTGCAGACACAGGGCACTGACACAAGTGCACCTGGGGATGAGCTAAATTCACACTACACAGGTGCATGTAGAGAGGTGCAGGCACAGGGACTGACACAAGTGCACCTGGAGAAGAGCTACATTCACACTACAGAGGTGCATCAAGAGATGTGCAGACACAGGGACTGACACAAGTGCACCTGGAGAAGAGCTACAGTATATTTACACTACACAGGTGCATCAAGAGATGTGCAGACACAGGGACTGACACAAGTGCACCTGGAGAAGAGCTATATTTACACCACACAGGTGCATCAAGAGAGGTGCAGACACAGGGACTGACACAATTGCACCTGGTTCCTGGAGGGAAGCTATATTTACACCACACAGGTGCATCAAGAGAGGTGCAGACACAGGGACTGACACAAGTGCACCTGGAGAAGAGCTATATTTACACTACACAGGTGCATCAAAAGAGGTGCAGACACAGGGACTGACACAAGTGCACCTGGAGAAGAGCTATATTTACACTATACAGGTGCATCAAAAGAGGTGCAGACACAGGGACTGACACAAGTGCACCTGGAGAAGAGCTATATTTACACCACACAGGTGCATCAAGAGATGTGCAGACACAGGGACTGACACAAGTGCACCTGGAGAAGAGCTACAGTATATTTACACTACACAGGTGCATCAAGAGATGTGCAGACACAGGGACTGACACAAGTGCACCTGGAGAAGAGCTATATTTACACCACACAGGTGCATCAAGAGAGGTGCAGACACAGGGACTGACACAAGCGCACCTGGAGAAGAGCTATATTTACACCACACAGGTGCATCAAGAGATGTGCAGACACAGGGACTGACACAATTGCACCTGGTTCCTGGAGGGAAGCTATATTTACACCACACAGGTGCATCAAGAGAGGTGCAGACACAGGGACTGACACAAGTGCACCTGGAGAAGAGCTATATTTACACTATACAGGTGCATCAAAAGAGGTGCAGACACAGGGACTGACACAAGTGCACCTGGAGAAGAGCTATATTTACACTACACAGGTGCATCAAGAGATGTGCAGACACAGGGACTGACACAAGTGCACCTGGAGAAGAGCTATATTTACACTACACAGGTGCATCAAGAGATGTGCAGACACATGGACTGACACAATTGCACCTGGTTCCTGGAGGGAAGCTATATACACAGGTGTATAGAAGTGCAGGCACAGGTGCAGACAAAAATTCAAGAACAACCAGACATTACTCACCGGGCACCGGTAGTTGTCGGTCATAATACTGTAGAAAACCCGACCGCGTGTCGATATATAGTGAACAGCTGTAAGCTGAATACGTGTGGGACTACTCTGCCTTATAATAATTATAATAATCGAAACGTATAAAATAAAATATCGATTGTGTAAGAAACATTGATAATATAAGGCGCTTTGTACAGTAATGCTCACATCAGCAGTCTGCAGTAGGACACACTGTACTTTACTAAGGAGTTATTGGATGTTCTAAGAATTGTGTGCGGGTTATCTTTGTGCTAATAATAGATTCCGTACATATGAATGGCCTGTTAGGCTCATTAGGCCAAAAGGAATTCCTGATCAACACCACATGGGTGATCTTCCACAGTAAACCTTTCCACTCCGTTTCCCAAGTTGCCTTGATTCCCATTTATCGACCAGTGAAGGATGAAAGCCAAGGTTTGGCAAGGCTGCAGCATAAGGGGGGGGGGGGGGGGGGGGGGTGTACTGGCTTAGAAGAAGTTTTTTTTTTTTAATTTTAAAATGCTTACTGGTCCAAAAAGCGATTTAAGTAGAAAAAAGCGTAAGATACAATTTGGATGGACTATATTGAATTGTAATATTTTCAAAAATAAATTAATTTATGACGCCCCATAGCGGCAAGGGTCCCACTTTTCATTTTTGACTTAAAATGTTACTCCTTTATTTTGTTATGATTTATTTTCAGAAGTTGTAACCTTTTTTTATGTGATCAACACGGTGGACTACGTGAAAAAATTCGAGCAGAATTTTTGTTTCTTACTTTTATAGCACTGTGCCCAAATAGCGCTGCCCCATCTAGGTAGGGATCGAACCCGGGTTTCCTTATTGGAAGCCCAGAAAGGTCACCACTAGACCAGTAGACCAAGCTGCTGCTTCCGTACATATAGGGGCCTATTGGTTGGTTGCTATCGTTACTGGTATACTATCGTTTATTATTTTGTTTAGAATAACATGATATGGGATAGTTTACATAAAACAGTTCCCCGCATGAGGTCTGGGCGCGCAGACCCCAACGGGGTCTATGGATCGAGACCCTGGTGGGAGATGTGGGAAGCGACCCTGCAAACATTTTAAGCTAATTAGGCGTACGGTAATAGAATTATTACGTAAGTGTAGGAAATTAGGCCTTCTCTATCTTTGTTAGGGTTATGCTGTTCCCTAGGTACCTATTATTTAACTGCCCAATAAAATATATTTAAAATGGATCATGTAGGCCTACCAGTTGTCTTGCAAAATAATGTCATAAAATGAGCCACGTCCATAGACATATGGTTCATTATTGTAAAACCCACCCATGTTATTGGACATGACTCATTTCTCCAAAATATATGATTTGGACATGGATTGCCAGACTTGCTACAGTAGTTTATATGTAGATATGGACTTATGCCTTTTAATGGAAACTACTTTTGTTCAACATTCCCACAGCACCATTAACTCAATTTTGATAAAATGTGGACATGGCTGGTTATGGTTCTAAGGGATCGTTATTATCCCTTTAATACGAGTTTTTTATTTTTATAGCATCTTGTATTTGCCCCTTATTATTTTGTGTAACAGTATTTTTGATAAACTGTACAGATTAGATCTACTATAAACAATCCAAATTAAATAGAAAAATCACAATTTTAAGTGGCTGACAGCAGGTCGACTATTTAGGATAACTAAATATTATTGGATTTGTTCCAGGAAATATATTAAGGAAATCTAAGGAAATACAACGGCGCAGGAATTCAATGTTTATTGCCCGGAATGTTATGAGTTCAACGGGGGACGCGAAAACAAGGATATCCAACTTCAGGTGTTAATCTCCACCGTTATACGGAGGATAACATACCGAAGGAAACGGTCAATTATGTATAAAAACAATGTGCTGATAGAAATCCCAGCAGGTTTACGTTATAAACAAAACCAGGTACAATACAAATTCGGAGTCACCGTAAAAATCACTCACTTGTTAAAGATAATAGGTTTAACGATTAAGATATAATAATTAATTGTTCAGCACATACATACAAGTACTACTGTATATAAATGGTTTTATTGCAATTCTTTAAACCCAAAATTAACTGCAGTAAAATAATAAACTGATAAAAATTAAAATATAGACCTACAACTGTAGTTGATACATCGATAACAAAATGTTACATACAATTCGGGTATTCTTCGTATTAGCGATTATCGTTAACTTTGTGATCAGCGAGTTGGAGATCATCGAACCAAAAAATAGGAATTGCCTCCGACAGAATGACACTGTATTGATACGGTGCTCTCATCCAGACATTACCGAGAAAAAACCTGACGTCAGCTTGTTTAACCTTAAGCGTAACCATAGCAACCCGGGCGGGGCCCACACCAGCGGAATCATTCGAGTGATCAGTGGCGAGATAATCTACGAAAACGGATACACCAATGACAACATCAGCGTGGCCATAACAAACGGGAGTGCAACGTTCAACTTGACTAACTTACAAAGTTTTCAGGAATTTTTACCCATGTTTTTGTGCTACGGGGGTCGTTCTTACGTGAATCAAGTCTACAGACCTTATTGCCAACCAATGAGTTGTAGCTGCGGTAACCATGGTGACGAGCGCTGCATCTTAGGCCAAGAAGATAACGCCACGATCAACATCGATTGTCGATATTGGGGATGGGACAGATCGGTTGAAATGGGGTGGTTAACCTCGAGCGAAAAAACTACTACGGAAGATCTCAAAGTACGATATAGAGACGGTCACCAAATATCCGTTAATCTTACGAGAAATAACACCGAACCAGGGACATATAGGTGCCTCGCGAAACCTAGATACGGAGGTCAGTACGAGTGCGCGCTCAATGTCGTTATAGCCAGAGATCCGAGCGCTGTAGTTGCTAACGACGCAGGAGAAAATGTTACCTTGATTGATGGTAAGGACGGGGAAAATGTTACATTGTATTGCTTGTTTGATCCTGGTGTTCCAGAACAAAGTATCGATAAAATATTGTGGATAAAGACGATTGAAGGTAAAATTGAGAAGGAAGATAATGTTTTCAATTCTTCGGCAATAAATATCACATTTTCAGACAAAGATCCGAATTTCGCGATCGGATGCGAGGTACATACACTTGGCGACCCCGTGTTAACCTTTAAGACCCAATATGTTGACGCTCATACGGTATTCTGCAGGGACCATGGGGTTATCATCGTCGTTGGCCATGTGGCGGTCATGCCAAACAATGAATCCACGGTTAACGTGAAGGATGATGACGTAGTGACTTCAGTTGATTGGAATGTCCAACACAGTGATGGGGTTGCCATAGAAACGTACTGGGTGGCGGAAGACGAGGGAATGGAAATGATTTTCAATGGGCCAACGTCCGAACCCAATGTTTCCGCACTGGGGTGGCATTCCTTGAGATTGTCCTGCTCGTTGAACGATGAGATTTTAAACGAAACATTTATTAGAGTTAAGTTTGAGAAGAATGAAAAGCTTATTAAAGATGTTATCAACTCGAAAGATGGGATCGAATTTGAGAGTCATAATGTGAGTAATGCTACAGCAGATGTTGGGACAAACACCTCAATAAGTATGCCAGTGAAAGATTCGAAAAATACAAATAATTCCCTCACAAATATAGACACCTCTACGACAGAGTCTACTGGATTACCTAAAGAAAATAATGGCGCCATAAATGAGTTTCAAAATAGCCAGAAACATGCCGGTAACGAAAACGGAAAAGTGAAACCGATAATAAATAATTCCTTGGATAAAAACAACGTTGTTACAACCGCCTCTAAAAGCGAAGAGCCAAATAGTGCCGCTGACTCTAAGAACAACGTTGGTGACATTGGAACTACAGCGGTCCATGAATCAAGCGATGGACATCCCACCTCCTCAACTACAAACATTTATTTAATAATCATTATTATCGCCGTTGTTATTTCTGCTCTTTTGGTAATTGCTATCGTTATTTTCTTCCTCTACAAACGGAAGCAAGAAAGGGCGTATCACGGTAATGGAAAAGTTCAAAATGGTAAGGCGACACAGCTGGATTATTTGGGGTTAGCAGGTAAGCAAGTTGGCCAGGGACCTAATGGCGTCTCCAAGACATTGTGGATGGATATACCAATGGAGAACGATACCGCAGATGAGGATGAAGAAGAAGTAAATTCCAAGGTTGCCAATGGGAAGGTTGTCGATGGTAAATACGATCTCGACTGGGACCACGGGGCAGCGGATGAGTGCAAAGGTGACCAATCGCATTCGTACTTCAAGTCCTACGACAAACCGACATTTAGTCGAAGAGAACTTGCTGATATACCGTCAGAGTCGGATGAAAACTGACATTAGATTATATTATTATTAAAATATGAAATTAACAAACAATCGAATTAAAATCTAACTGTTGTAACTACTGTATATACAAATATCCAAAATTGACTGAAGGTTGCATATACAAAATACCATACAGTTTATTAGTCACGCAAGGTGAAGCCTATGTATTTAATTGTGCCATATGTGTAAAGTACTAAGTGATGTAAACGAGCAATGTAATCAATCCCAGAAATAACTTATTTTACAAGCCAAGGAATACGTTGTTTTATAACCCAAAATTCAACCATTTCTTGCCATAATGTGTGTAATAAATGTTTAGGAAATATGTCTAATAATAATTATATAATCCAGATAACCACTAAAATGTCCAAATCAAATCACTAGGCGAATTCACTAAACAAACTAATATTCAGCCCAATTCAAACTTTCATATACTTTGTCTTATCGGGCGTACTACTAAAGTTACACAAACGTTCATTGATAACTTCTAACTAGCGGATTTAAGTAAAGTCATATTGCGAGTAAATAGGTCTAGTAGCTGTACCGTGTATGTTAGTGTGTAGGAGCCCACCATGTACATAAAGGTGGATATTATACTATATTGGATTCTATAATTAATATAAGTTAATGCTTGGTATGAAATAAGTAGTCTTCGAAATAATGTTTTTTAGTTTCGAAACACTTCCTGAACAATTGAATAATAAAAGTTGCCGACATAATTTGTACATGCTTCTTGTTTTATTCTGATAGGGGGGACTTTCGACGCAATAAAAATTCACCCCCTTCCAAGGGAAATTCGACGCAAATAACAGCTGATTACACTCAAAAATATAACTGTATCCTGTTCTATTGTGTTTAGTTTATTGTTTTGGTTAAAATAACGTGCCACTGTAACACACTAAGCTACATTTTACAAAGAAAATATAACCAAAAAATACAAATTATAATACAATACAATAAGTAGATAAAGTACAAATTATATTGAGGTCATATATTTGGCACATAATATCTACTCTATATTAATTCATATAATATTAATATATTACTGTATATTATATTATTACTATTATATTTCTGTATGTAGTATTACTAATTACTCCCCACAAATATTTTTTAATTAAGCATAATTTTATTTTTTGCATTCAAATACAATTGGAGGCCCACAACATTCTATTAATTTTTCAATTTGATTTTGACGCCGTCAATGTCGCCTTTGGTAAGAATAAAAAATTATGGTGAGGTAATTATTTTGAGGATAATAAAATAAAATAAAAAATAGCACCAAATATTAGTACTGTAATGGTTTATATGTATTAACATCCATAGATTGTATAAATTATTAAGTAATTTAAACAGAACTAAGGATGATCCAACTCTATAGCAAATGGAGCGGATATCCTCGCTGGTGGCGAATTCATTTTTTCCGCTCCATTTCCTATAGGTTTGGATCATCCTAAGTCCAGTTTAAATTACTTATTGAAAATATTAGTAATATTATTAAGTTATAAAGAAATAGGCACAGTATTACTTAGTTAAGTGAATTTTTTGTCAAAAAAATTCAACATCAATTAAAAATTGTGAAAAAAATTCCACTTTTTTCCTTTAGAACTACTGAGCCCAAAAAAATAGAGTAAAAAATGGAGAGGAAATTCAAGTTATTACAAAGAATTTTCCTTTCGTCACCCTGGGTCTTACATACGCGCTGTTCCGACTTATGCGAATACATTAGTGAAATTGTTGATATATACTTGTAATAATTTGCATAATACGAAGTGATAAATGAGTTGACGTTTCAGCCCATTTTAATATATTAACTAAATTTCGCGAATGTTAAATTTCGATATCTACCATTTAAGGTCCCTTTTAAAGGAAAGTAGCAGGTTATAATGGCAGGCATCTCTAACCAAAACAATAAACTAAATTTAGGAACACAGTTTACAGTAAAACTTTTACTTCTAGGCAGACATTTTTCAATATTAATTTAACATTAACCCTATGAGAAGGCTGAAACGACACCCCAATTGGCAATTTGCAACCCGCATTGGTACAACAATAACAGTAAGTAATACAGCACTTAGGCCAAAATCCGCATTTATTGTTTTAAATGATCGCAAACATTATATAAAAAACAACTCACTCGATCCAATTTCTATACAGTTATCCAGCATATCGTTTTGGAATCCATGGTTACAGGGACATTTGTAGCCGTCTACTGACCCCGGGTCCAGTTCGCAGACGGAGTTCGGTCCGCAGACGATGTGACGAAGTGTTAAATTGTATAACAATTATCGGATTTTCATTTTGTAAAAGATTTCGGTTCACTGAGTTATATTGAGCTCTAATTTAATTTAATAACTATATTTTGTAATTATTGTAGTGCTGTGTTGGATAATAATTAGCTCAATTAAAGGCTGAACGGGCCATAACCGTCCACTACAACTTTACTACCGGTCGGTACATTAATACGATCATCCCCCCATTAATACATCCCCCCATAATGAGATTGGATAAAATATTAAACAGAGATTCCACTCCAGACTTTAATAAGTCAGGTCAAAATTAATATTTTCGCTTTCAGATTTTTCCTACAAATATTGTAAAAAACTGACTGGAGCGACATCCTGTCGCACTATTCCCTTACGGATCAAATGGTCTGTTCTGATACAGATGCGTCCGTTCACAGATAGGCCTACATCTAAATTACTGTAATTACGAAATAACACGATTATAAGAAATTGTCATTTATTCCACTGCGCGATACTATTTAGTTACAAAATATTCTGGGGAAGCTTTTCTAAAATTTAGTAGGCCTATTTTGTAAATAGAATTATTTACAGTATTACTTTTGGAAAAATATTTTTCAATATTCTCCATGTAGGCCTACTATATATATTAGTTCCCGAACTCATATTACTGTAGTTTAATAAAGGGTCGAGAGAATATTGAAAAATGATCTACAGTACTGTACCTTTGAATTAATCAATAATCCCATATTTCCCCACATAATTATACTTTACTTGACCAAATTTTATAATTTTGAAAATGGTGAAAATTGTCCAATGAAAAGTGCCATTTTTGAAAAATTTATGTGCCTACTTGAATTTTAAAATTATGAAATGTGGGTTCATCAAAACTTTCGGAAAGTGAGGTTTCATGTTAGTCTGCATGCATGCTATGTTAACCAAATCTATCAGTTTTTTGCCTTCTAATTTTAATTTCAAAATGTTCAATCCAGCATAAAATTAGAATGTTCCATAAGGTGAGTTGTGACTTGGTGCGCAAATATGATAATGAAAAATCACCACAAATTCAAACTCATTCTATGACATTAGGGATTTTCTGAGATGCTGCTGAAAATGAATGACACTCAAAAATATCGTATCCGATTCATTGTGGTTTTTTTCGACAAAATGCCACGAAAAATACAAATAGAACGTATTGTATTAAACTAAAATCAGTAGCAAATCAACCTGATTTTATGGTGTTATTGTATTTTCGTCCCACCCGACAAGCACCAAAAACGATAGTTGCGTTACCACCGAGTTGTATCGTGATCAGCGACCATGAAAACCAGTATAGCTTCAGAATTATCCTAACAAGGCAAAATTTAACAGTTTGAAATTTTAGCTACTTGTAATTTTCGTCCTGGGGCACCAGAATGGCACCAAAAAATGAGATTGCATTACCAACAATATTTTTAACTAGTTTCATCATGATTAGTGACATCGGAAACCCGCATACCTGTCAGAATTATCCGACCAAACACAACAATTTTTAGTTTGAAAATTTTATTACTTGGAGTTTTCATCTTGGGGGACCAGAAAAGCGCCAGAAAATATTTTTAAACAGTTTTATTGTGATCGGCGACCTCAAAAACCCGTACACCTTCAAAATCTTAATTTTTAACCAATATCTAAAAAATTATTCAATGCTGTTGCAATTATGCATCATTTCTTGCATTCAACAAATTTACGAAAAAATATGTGAAGGCCTTCTAAAGACCAGCGCACCTTATATTGGAACATGATGGCTGTAATTTCTAAACGGACTTTTATGCAACAGTGTAAAATTAAAGAATGTTTATTCAACCATTTTTTTAATTAGTTTCCAAAATATGAAATATTTTTAAATTGGGAAGTAGGGGTGGGCGTTAAATTGTTAATAAAAAAAAATATAGCAAAATGTGGCATGTCAAGTAAAACGTATAGTATCAAAAAAAGGCGTTCTGAGAAAAACGTATTAAAGTTTTATGATATGTTTATTTTTCTTTCTTGTTCTAGTTTGTATGTTTTCTTAATGTTTGACGGGCAGTCTAACAAAAAAAAACGGACAAACAGTCAGGTTGTATAGATTCCATGAATTGTGAAAACTGATATCGGAAATGATATCATAAACCCGGAAAACCTCTTTAGCGAGGTGTTTTTGTAATGTTTGACATACAGTCTGACAAAAAGACGGACAGACAGACAAACGGACAGACTATATTACGTGAAATGTGAAAACTGACATTGGAAATGAAACCACAAACCCAAAAAAACCTCTATAGAGAGAATTTAGTTAGCCTGTTTTCTTTCTTAATGCTTGACAGACAAACAGACCGACAGACAGAAATATGAATGGATGCCTGGTGTCATTTTAAATTCTGAACTCGTTTTGATGAAATTATGAGCGAATACCCTTTAGTTTTCGTAAAATTACTCAAAAATAGAAAATGATAGATCAGGGTTATATAATGGGAATAAAAAATAAAGTTTATTTACTGCCACTTTACTGGTATATTAAATATCACTGAACTGTTAGGAACCAATTTAAATTTCTAGTATATTTAAATATGTGTATACTGTATAGTAAATAAATATGTCTACCTACTACAGGCTGATAGGAGACAAACTATCCACCACCCAATATTATTGGTTCACCCACTACTATTGGATTGGTTGACCCCGCAATCACACGATCCATCCGCCCACTCCTATTGGTTGACCCCTCAATCACACGATCCATCCGCCCACTCCTATTGGTTGACCCCTCAATCACACGATCCATCCGCCCACTCCTATTGGTTGACCCCTCTATCACACGATCCATCCGCCCACTCCTATTGGTCGACCCCTCAATCACACGATCCATCCGCCCACTCCTATTGGTCGACCCCTCAATCACACGATCCATCCGCCCACTCCTATTGGTTCACCCCTCAATCACACGATCAATCCGCCCACTCCTATTGGTTCACCCCTCAATCACACGATCAATCCGCCCACTCCTATTGGTTCACCCCTCAATCACACGAACCATCCGCCCACTCCTATTGGTCGACCCATCAACCACACGATCCATCCGCCCACTCCTATTGGTCGACCCATCAACCACACGATCCATCCGCCCACTCCTATTGGTTGACCCCTGTATCACACGATCCATCCACCCACTCCTATTGGTCGACCCCTCAATCACACGATCCATCCGCCCACTCCTATTGGTTCACCCCTCAATCACACGATCAATCCGCCCACTCCTATTGGTTCACCCCTCAATCACACGATCAATCCGCCCACTCCTATTGGTCGACCCCTCAATCACACGATCCATCCGCCCACTCCTATTGGTTCACCCCTCAATCACACGATCAATCCGCCCACTCCTATTGGTTCACCCCTCAATCACACGATCCATCCGCCCACTCCTATTGGTTGACCCCTCAACCACACGAATCATCCGCCCACTCCTATTGGTTCACCCCTCAATCACACGATCCATCCGCCCACTCCTATTGGTCGACCCATCAACCACACGATCCATCCGCCCACTCCTATTGGTTGACCCCTCAATCACACGATCCATCCGCCCACTCCTATTGGTCGACCCATCAACCACACGATCCATCCGCCCACTCCTATTGGTCGACCCCTCAATCACACGATCCATCCGCCCACTCCTATTGGTTGACCCCTCAACCACACGATCCATCCGCCCGCTCCTATTGGTCGACCCATCAACCACACGATCCATCCGCCCACTCCTATTGGTCGACCCATCAACCACACGATCCATCCGCCCACTCCTATTGGTCGACCCATCAACCACACGATCCATCCGCCCACTCCTATTGGTCGACCCCTCAACCACACGATCCATCCGCCCACTCCTATTGGTCGACCCATCAACCACACGATCCATCCGCCCACTCCTATTGGTCGACCCATCAACCACACGATCTATCCGTCCACTCCTATTGGTTGACCCCTCAATCACACGACCCATCCGCCCACCCATCTCTCCAACGTTGGTCCACCAAGGAACAATCGAACTCCCGTTTACCCAGTCTGCGGTTTACGTCGTTATGCATCCCGCACATCCATTGGCTGAGGTTCCATCTGGAAATAAAGTACAAATAAAATTATATGTATAAAAAACTTTGAATTGCATTTCGGGGACATTAAAATTTACCTACCGGTAGGCACTTATGGGAGGTGGGTTGGGGGGGGGGGGGGGGGGGGGGTCGCAGATGTTGTGATAGACGGTTACAAGAGCGAGTATGTGATGGGTGGGGGTGGGGGGGGGGGGGGTCAAAATGTCATAGTGTCTTTATTCAGGGAAATGCTCCAGCCCACACCCCAATTTTTCTATAAATCTAAAATGTCTCTGTCAATTGCACCAGTTACACCGAAGTTTATAAGTAAATTAAACTAGCTTGTATAAAAAATAAAAAAAATGTGTTCTAGAACAAAAAAAATAGAACAAAAATATAAACCAAAATTTATAGCTAACACGTGTTCTATAACATTTATAAAAAAAGTAGAAAAAACTAGCTAGCCTAAGATGTCATGGACTAGGAGCAGGAGGATCGGATGCATGCTTCATTGCAGCTGCATTTTTAAGAATGCTGTGCCGGCTTGTCGACAAAATTGCGCCGCCACTACTCCCTATCACCCATGACATTTGCTAGATCATCCGCATCTTCAAGGCCAGTGTCCTTTAAGATGCGTCTCAAGAAAGTCATGGGCTGTAGCCCTAAGTCATGGACAAGATTATGCACTGGCTGGTCCTCACGGCGAAAGCAATGTCCTGCAAAGCGGAGGCGGCTTTGTTCTAGTGTCAAGCTTGGGGGAACCAACGAGACACCTCCAATGTTATATAGTGTCTGGTTGGAGATGTGTGCATTGTTCTTGACACAATGAACCCGGCGTAGCATTCTTGTGAAAGTGCCATCCAGAGATTTGGTGTCCTCAGCAGTTAGAGCCCAGCATGGACTCCCATAGAGGAGTACTGGAACTACTGCTGTTCTAAATAATCGGACCTTAAGTTTCCGATTAATTCTCGGTGACTTACAAATCCTGGAAAGCCTATTCAAGGGTGCCCATGCATTTCCCTTACGTATTCTAAGGTCCTCACCTGACTTCCGGATCCATGATCCAAGGTAACAGAAGTCGTCCACATGCTCAAGCATACCATCCTTTGAGCTTATGCTCATCCGGTCAGAGACTTGCTGAGGCCTTTCAAAGTTAACTGTCAAAATGTTGGTCTTTTGGAGTTAATAAAAAGACCAACACTAGAAGCAGCGTGTTCTAATGAGCTGAGGAGCCGATATCTCTTGATTCCGGCCGGAATCGGAACCAGCAATTCAACATGCCGGAATACTTCCGGCCGGAACCGGAATTTTCTATAATTAGTGAAATACACTAAATCACCATCATAATTCATCCAATCACATAAGATCATCATAATTTATGATGATCCAAGGACATGCGTAGAACATAGTCAACAACAATTATGAACAAGAATGGCGCAAGTGTGTCTCCCTGGAGGTCCCGGCTAGTTTTTATTTATAAATAAACACTAGCTAGTATAAGATGTCATGGAAACACAATTCAACATTACTTTTTTTGTTGCCAAAAAAGTCTTATTTTTTTGTCAAACTTGTTTAATGACTTTGACAAAAAAAGTGACTAACAACAAATAATAATTATTTATTACATGGAAAATAAAGTAGAACATTCACTATTCTCGAGGCGTTTGTTTTATTTACCGAACGTCAGCTGTTTCTATAAAGGGTCGAGAGAATATTTAAAAACAATGTTCTATGTTTTTTTCCCTTGTAAATACGTTATTTTATTCTTAAATTGGTACTTTTTTATTGCTTAATTCTATAATTAGAAGATATAGTTTTACAAAATAAATATAACTGTAGTATTTAACCATATTGCTTCCATAGTTACTGTAGGTCTACTATTCCTAGTGTTGTCTTACTCAATGTTAAATAATTTAGGGTTCTCGAATATTTATTACGTTACTAGAGAAACTCTTAACAACATAAACCAATATTAAAATTCATGTTGGGGAATGTGGCGAGTAAATATTAAACGATAAAACAAAGGAAGGACTGTCGGGCCACAGGTATGAAAAAATAGTAGGTAATTAGCCTACGTTTCGTAAGCCAATGGCTATCTTTATCTTTATTTATCTATATTTATAAAGATAGCCATTGGCTTACGAAACGTCTGCTAGGCCTAATTACCTACTATTTTTTCATACCTGTGGCTGACAGTCCTTCCTTTGTTTTATCGTTTAAACCAATATTGTTTATTGAGTTCCGTTTTGGAGTTCGCCAGGCAGCCACTAAAGTTACAATAACTCTTGAATGTTTGAATGGATTTTGCTCCAATTACTTGCGAACCTTTTCTACTTCGTTGCTCTTTCAACACATTTAATACAATTTAAGAAATCCCACCAAAAATATTTTTATTCTTAAATTGATACTTTTTCGTTCGAATATACCCCAAAATCGGGAGAAAAAGTTTCACTTTTTTTCCCTAAGGAAAAAAAGTAACCCATAGGATTGCATTGATTTTACTTTTTTCCCGGCGAAAAAAGTAAAGTAAAATATTTTTGGTAGAATTTCTTAAATTGTATTACATGTGTTGAAAAAGCATCGACGTAGAAAAGGTTTGCAAGTAATTTGAGCAAAATCCATTCACAGTGCAAGCTTATTGCAACTTTAGTGTCTGCGCGGCGAACTCCAAAACGGAACTCAATATCCAATATTGGTTTATGTTAGTTAAGCGGCTCTCTAGTTACGTAATAAATATTCGAGAACACTAAATTATTTAACATTGAGTAAGGCAGCATCGAGAGTTGAAGAGTACAATAATTAGAATCACAGTAACTATGGAAGCAATATAGTATGCAGTTCAATTAATCTTGGGAAAAAAACGTAGAACATTTTTTTTTCAATATTCTCTCGACCCTTTATTAACCTCGCTGACGCTCGGTAAATAAAATGCCTCGAGAATAATGAAAAAGTTCTACTTTTTTTCCCATGTAATAAATAATTATATTTCACTTTTTTCGCCGGGAAAAAAAAGTAAAATAAATACAATACTGGAGAAAGAGACAAATATTATAATAAATTATGACTTGACTAATACAGCGATATTTATTAATATGTTTCATATTTTTAAATAATTTTAGGCGAGCCACGAATTCGGGTATCAGCAAACAGTTTTTTGTTGAAAAATAATTTACGCAGAGTAAAATTTTGAAACTAAAATCTACTGAGTAAATCAACATTATGTAAATCAACATCTGTAATTCGCAAATCACAATAAAAATATCACACTAGACAGTGGATACTTTGACCGGGAAAAACTAAAACTGTGTGATATATTCACAATAAGTTTATACTCAACCAACATACAATACATATTATATATTTAAGTTTTATTATTAAGTGAATCAAATTGAATTTAATGTAGAAATAATAATAGAAATGATAGCCAACCAACCTGGACGAGGAATCTACGGGATTTCTCTTCATATAAACCCGAAGATGTGCCGCGCAGTCGTCGCACGGAAAGAATCGAGAGAATTTCTCCATAAACGAGTTCATATCATTTGTGATACCCAGACCGGGTGAGTCAGGGTAGTAGGCAGCCATACTGTGGAGGAAGTCCCAGGTGCTGCGGCCTAAATCGTCGCGGTCAGTGGGACAGTGCGAGGGAGAGTGGGGGGTGATGGGTGTACCCAACGGGTTAGTTGGTGTACCAGACGGGTTAGTGAGTGTACCAGACGGGTTAGTTGGTGTACCAAACGGGTTGGTGGGTGTACCAGACGGGTTAGTTGGTGTACCCAACGGGTTAGTTGGTGTACCAGACGGGTTAGTTGGTGTACCAAACGGGTTGGTGGGTGTACCAGACGGGTTAGTGAGTGTACCAGACGGGTTGGTGGGTGTACCAGACGGGTTAGTGGGTGTACCCTGCGGCTCTGTGAGTCCTGGACGTGTAGAGATACGCTGGCGAGATAGATTCCTAAACTCGGCGAGTGACATACAGGCTCGGACCCTACAAGGCCGGCCCCGTTCGTCAACCATTACGTCATCATCGTATTCCCGGTTACCTACACGCCGTGACGTCATTTTAAGCAAGGTGATACGTGATTGGATACCGCTACTTACTGACTTAAAGAAGCACCAATAAAAATAGAGCCGTATGCACTATTGTTAGGTCTATTTAGGAGTATATTAATATCAGGCTGAGGTTTTATAGTTGGTTCGCGTATAGGTTAGGTATTTATGTATAGATGAGTAATGAGTAAAGCCATCATACTGTCATAAAAAAAACAAAAAGGTACTTATATTTTCACTTAGTCTAAACTTATATCGGTTCTGAGTCTCGGCGAAAAATTAATCTTAGCTAACTGGAATAAGGGGTTCACGCAGAAGGCCACAATAAGTTTGCACAAAAACATGTAGACCGGCAGACCTAACGCATTTGGTATACCGGTAGGGAAGCTGAGAACCACAGTCCACGGGAACACCAGCCAGAAGCAGTTGGGATCAAACATCCAGATCGGAGTGTACCGGTAGGTCCAAGCCAGCGAGATCATGTAGATCCCATAGATTACGTAAGTCGAGATCTTCACGAAAATCTTTAATTTAAATCCTCTATAGCTTCTAGCAGATCGCGCGGATTTCAAGTCGTCCTCAACTTTCTTTAGTTTTCGACTGGCTCGTGTGTACTTTGCGAACTCGTCCTTGGGGTTATACTTGGTAAGTTCGATTTTAAATTCCGCTATTTGATGTCTCAAACTCTTCTCAAGTTTCTTCTCTCCGTTGATGAAACGCAAAGTAAAAAGGACGAATGTTGGGAACAATATAGGCAGAACGGTGCTGACGAATATAACAATCAGTGGGTAATATATGTGGGCGGTATCTTCTATATTCAAACGCGGGTCGGTTTCATCGTGTTCGTATGTTGGGGACGATGACATGCTAAAACTACGGTAGGCCTACTTCCGAACTGAAGACGTTCTGATTATGAATTTCCGGTAATACTACTGAGGCACCGCGCACCGGTACCGGTACAGTACTACTGCATAAAGTACAGTAGGTGAGTCCTATATCAGAATTAGGTATTCCATATTCCTTGTACCGTACCATGAGTACCATGACTACTGTCAGACTGTTGGCTGTTGCCACCCATGCATTAAAGCACCTATGACATCTAAGCATTCTAAGGCAATGTGTCTTATTTGAATACTATCAGTAGTACTACTGATATTGTATCAGTAGTGAGTGTGGGCAATTATTGTAGATTAGAAAAACGTTTTTCATCAGTTAAATTAGCCTTGAACATGAAAATATGCTAGAACTTCCGAAAACTATACCATTTCCAACGGTCATTTGACTGCCAAAGACACAAAACTGTCACATGGGACCTGGTTACACTATGATCGATTAAATACATATAGTGCAGGTAGTGCACGTAGTGGTTCCGCTCCGTGCGGCTGATATTTATTTGTCTCACCCACTGGCTGGCAACGCATCGCCATATGGACCTGAATGCCCTACGATGTGTTATGATTAGAGTTACGTAATTCTCAACCGCCACATTCTATACGCTGCCACTTTACAGGACACATTTACGTCATGCGAGCCATACGGAAAGTCAACAACCTGTGCCTAAATTTGGTCGGTACTTAATTCCTTTGAATCTCTTTCATGCGTCTCACATTTTTTGACCTTCCCACCTTATCCCGCCTTCGTTAACGAGAGATGTTCATTATAGGTACGATAAAAAAGCTACAGCGGCATAGTATTTAATTTTCAAGTAATGAGGAATTTCATTTTTTACAATATGACACTAAACAGGAGAAATACGCAATGAGGTAATGGTTATGGTTACCGCTCACAGCCAAAAGCACAACTGGATCGTCAGGGGCGGCGCTAGACCAAAATAAGTGGGGGGGGGGGGGGGGGGGGGGGGGGTAGAACTTTTTTTCACTATTCTCGAGGCATTTTATTTACCGAGCGCCAGCGAGGTTAATAAAGGGTCGCGAGAACATTGAAAAAAAAATGTTCTACGTTTTTTCCCATGTAATACGTAATGTTATTCTTTAATTGGTACTTTTTTGTTGCTCAATTCTTTAATAAAATATAGAGCGATATAGTGTTACAAAATTTATTATTTGCTATATTGTTTCCATAGTTACTGCAATTCAAATTACTGCACTCTTCAACTCCTGATGCTGCTTTGCTCAATGTTAAATAATTTAGCGTTCTCGAATATTTATTACGTAACTAGATAGCCGCTTAACAACATAAACCAATAGGCCTATTGGATATTGAGTTATGTTATGGCGTACGCCGTGTATACACTAAATTAGCAATAACGTTTGAGTGTGTGCATGGATTTTATTTTAGAAATTCCATCAACAATATTTTAATTTACTTTTTCCGCAGCAAAAAAATTTAAATTAATGCAATCATTACCTTTTTCCCTAGGGAAAAAGTGAAACTTTTATTCCATGTATTCGGGGTATATTCGAGTGAAAAAGAACAATGCATATGCAATCCCGTCACTTTAAGCTTGCTAATAATAACTGCTATCGCCAGAAGGAACAACCAGTTGACATCCTGTGGGACGAGTCAAAACAGCGAGCCATCAGCGAACTGTTATAACTATAGCCTACCATTGCCGTTTTCTGAAAGTCTGTGTGTGTGTGTGTCGGAAGCCATAACTGTCGGAAGCCAATATCAGAATAGGCCTATATAACTAGCCATACAGTAGTATAATTATAATTGTTCGCTAAGATGACTTGCAGCTTTTGCTGCACGAAGGCCCCACTCGTGTTATTATTTTATGACTCAACACTCTAATTGAAAAATACGAAATGACCTGCCAATAACTTTATTTCGCCGGTTGCACTGTTGTGGACCCTGGACTTGACTTGAACTAGCCGACGTTGGAAAGTGTATGGTTGAGCAAAGTATAATTTAGTGGTATCATTGTTTCTGGGTCTGCCAGCATTAGATCTACTGTAAGTTCTGTGTGTGTATGTATGTATGCAATGTTACATATGCATTCATGTATGGATTTCTCTGGATCATTATGGTGGGACTTATTGTTTTGATTGATAATTTAATTAGTTATGGTATATTTTCCCTGAATACATATTTGGACATAAATTTACGGAAATTATTGCCATTATTATGCTATATTATTGTCGGAAAATACTCAAAATACAGCGTGTATGACGTCATGTATGTCATTACGTATAATGTAAGTATGAGAGTTTATTTGCATTCTAAGAAAAACATGTGGAACAGAATCAACAATATTCCAATAATTAGTGTCATTTACCACCTTAAGAATTTTGGGCTTAATTGTGCCAAGTTAAAGTTGCTAAATTAACTGATAAGTAGCATACAAAGTTGTACTGCGCATGGCATTGGTTACACTAATCGTTTATTAGTTATTACACTGTATAAGACAACCTACGAAGTTGTTTAGTTGCACACACTTTCGTGTATTTAGGGTTTAAAGATATTTGGCAATATTGTGATGTTGGCAAACTCGCTTACTGTAGGTCACGCTTGTATGAATGAGCCGATATTTCTGATGTATTGATAAAATATCTTTAATACCTCCAGTTCATTCATAGTATAGGTTCTAAATCATAACGTAATTAGGCAATTAATTATTTGTAGTAGTAATACAATATAAGTCGAAAAGCAATTGAAATTTTTAGGGTAAATAAGTTGATTACTTTAATATAAACAATTAGTTATAAAATAATTCTTAATATTTATAGTATAATCAACGTCAAAATATTTATTAATTCCTTAAGTAATTATCGTTATTCGTTAGTATTCGTTTATATGCGAGTTTATTAATCTTTTCTCACTTGATTCTTACTGTTTTCTAAGCGGTTTGTAGCGCAATGTCTTCGGGGTTACGCGAACAATCCATTCGATTGCAGCGTATCCGTGATGTTCGGACCGGAGCAATCATCGAACCTTCCGTTACTATTCAACCGTATGACGTCGTTGAATCGTCAATATCCAGAGAGACAAAACTAAAATACTGTACCCAAGACGCTTTCTATGGTAAGTGAAGTACCGGTAGTCATACCGGGACAATAAGCAGAATAATTCTGCTTGTATGGTTTAATTTTTTAGATTGCCATTCTAAATGTTTCAAATTCCGCAGCTAAAATTAACCCCCTAGACAGAACAGACTCAATTAATTATAAAACACGTATAGCAGCTACCCTACGTGTCCGATTACTAATCAAGTTATCTCAAATATTAGAGGCAGTGTACAGTAGGGGGGAGGGGGAGGGGAAAACTCGAACAGTTACAGTGGCACGTTATTCTAACCTAAACAATAAATTAAAGTGAATAGAACAGGTTACAGTTTTGTTTTTGGAAGTAATCAGCTGTAATTTGCGTCAATTGACCACAAGGATGGATGAATTTCCCCCACCTATTATAAAAATATTAATAGTAATAAATCCTATTAATATAGCAATAAATATTTTAGTCTAATCAGTTATTTTTCATTTTTGCTTGTCGCTTTCCAGAGGATGCAACTCAAACAAATAAGTACAACCCAGGCGATGGAAGTCGTTCCAGTAGTTACGTTGTTCTACAGGATTCATACATCTCCAGTCAACGGGATTCCACCGTATTCAGTGGAGACGAAGACACAGACTACATATCGGATGACCAAATCGTCCCTGAAAGTGAAGAATACAAAAAGTAGGTGTAACGAAATACATTATTACAGAAAAGTAAGATATAAAGTAGATTCCTGTGGACATTCTCACAATTTTCCCTAACTGGAACTGAAACTTATTTAGCGACAATTTTAGACCTGGTAACGTAGTCAAGTCTATCGCTATTCGCATTCTTGCCGAAAGGAAAAATGGGCTTAACGATAATTGATTTAGATAAAATAAGATTAAATAGAAAAGCCTGAAAATTAATTTTATTTATGCGACCGAGTTCCTAATGATTCTGAAGTACCACAGCCAGAGGAACTCATCGAAAAGAGGTTCTCTTCCCGTCGCGTAGTATCCGAGACAGACGGCAGACAGGCACTTCCACCTCTGAAACCGTTAACCACGACATATCTGATGTCTGACTACATCTGTTACTTTATCTCGCTCTCCTAACTTTTCAGCTTCTTTCTACCAGCAAAATAAATTATATTTGTAAAATATATATAAATATATAAATATAGATATAGGAAAGTAAAATTAAATATTTATTATTGGTTTTTAGATATCAACGTCATTCTATTCAAATGGCTCAAAGATCTTTCGAAAATCTATCAAAGCAAAAGAAAAAAACACAAGTAAACGACATAATTACTAATGATTTTGGTAGATGCGATTCGGGTTATGACGACAGTCACATTTCTACAACGGAGTCTAAACTTGAAATTGCACCAAGAATTCTACCTGAAACTCATATAAAGTTGAAAACAAAATCAAAAATTGAGAAGGGAATTTCAACTGTTCTTTTGAAAGATAAGTTCAAAAGATCACATTCTTCCAGCTCAAATGAAAGTGTCTCCTTAAAGATCCCACGGCGATCTTCCTCTGAATCAGCAAGAGTTACGCCACATAAAGATGAATCATTACAATCACATACTACAACCAGTAACGTTCTAGAACGATCTACGTATTATAAGGATAATATTCTACCCGAAACCGCGATCAAACATCCAACATCAAAAAGACATCATTCTCTTAGCTCAACAGAAAGTGAACCGGTAAAGGTTGTTCGACGTGATCAAACAATTGATTCCGGTGAAAATATAAACATTGTAAAGCCAAAGATGCCTTTGAAACGTTCCACAAAGAAATCAAGTTCTCTTGACAATATCAACATTAAGACATCATATATTGGGGATGTATCAGCTAAGAATAATACAGACAAAAGGAATAAATTCGGTAGTTTTGTGATGAAATCACATTCTCTTGAAGAACTAATTCCTGATACATACATAACAACTAAAAGAGAAGTTGAAAATGGGGAATGTTATGGTGTAATTGAGACACCAGTTGCAATACAGAAAAAGTCCAACTTATTCCATCAAGACCATCACAGAAACACAATCACCTATCAGGACGACGTTTTAACAGAATCACATATTGGCAAAAGTGAACCGCAAGTGCAGCAGAAAAATTATACCACTAAACAAGTGCGAGAAATAAGACCTTCAGTGACCGATTTTAAAAGATATACCAAAGCGGACGTAAGGTATAAAAATAATGAAGATAATATTTTACTTAAAGACACCAACATTGATAACATATATATTCCGCGGGTGGTGATTCCTAAAGTTCAGCACACTGAAGATGACATGGTAATTAAGGAATCACATTTAAATCAAATGCATAAAGATCTTTCTCCAGAAACAGAAGTTACTTTTGAAAACTGTCGCTTAAATAACCCATTGGAATTAGGATACAAAGAAAGATCCATTGGCAATAATTCACAAGAGATAGACACTGATACACTTTTACCATCGCCGCACATGAAATCAACCATCGAATTTGAATACAAAGAAAAATATTTAGAAGAAACTCATATTGATTGCAAAGTAAAACAATTGGAGACTTCTCCACTTGATATAGACATTTTTTATGTTAACAAAGACAACAAATTAAAGGAATCATACATAAGTATTGTGGAAGAATCTCATATTAATAACAAACAGAAACCAACAGAGACTTCCCCAGTTGTTGAGATTTTGTATGATACCAATGGCCATGAATTACAGGAATCAAACATATCTGCAGTTCAACAACCCCAGTTTGCAAAATCTAATATGGAACTGGACTCACATGTAAGTATTGTGGAAGAATCTCATATTAATAACAAACAGAAACCAACAGAGACTTCCCCAGTTGTTGAGATTTTGTATGATACCAATGGCAATGAATTGCAGGAATCAAACATATCTGCAGTTCAACAAACCCAGTTTGCAAAATCTAATATGGAACTGGACTCACAAGTAAGTATTGTGGAAGAATCTCATATTAATAACAAACAGAAACCAATAGAGACTTCCCCAGTTCAACCAGAGATCTTATACGATGTTATGGATAAAAAATTGCAGGAATCACACATACCTGCAGTACATCATCTTCAATATGCAAAATCTAATATGGAACTGGAATCACAAGTCAATATTGTTGAAGAATCTCATATTAACATCAAACAAAAATTAACAGAGACTTCTCCAGTTGTTGAGATTTTATGTGATACCAAAGATAACAAAGTAAACGAATCATCATATATAGATGCAGTGCATCAACCCCAGTATGCAAAAACTAATATGGAACTGAACTCACAAGCACATATTATGGAAGAATCTCATATTAATAACAAACAGAACCCATCAGAGACTTTCCCAGTTCAACCAGAGATCGTATACGATGTTATGGATAACAAATTGCAGGAATCACACATACCTGCAGTACATCATCTTCAATATGCAAAATCTAATATGGAACTGGAATCAAAAGTCAATATTGTTGAAGAATCTCATATTAACATCAAACAAAAATCAACAGAGACTTCTCCAGTTGTTGAGATTTTATATGATACCAAAGACAATGAGGTAAATGAATCATCATATATACATGCAGTGCATCAACCCCAGTATGCAAAAACTAATATGGAACTGAACTCACAAGCACATATTATGGAAGAATCTCATATTAATAACAAACAGAAACCATCAGAGACTTTCCCAGTTCAACCAGAGATCGTATACGATGTTATGGATAACAAATTGCAGGAATCACACATACCTGCAGTACATCATCTTCAATATGCAAAATCTAATATGGAACTGGAATCAAAAGTCAATATTGTTGAAGAATCTCATATTAACATCAAACAAAAATCAACAGAGACTTCTCCAGTTGTTGAGATTTTATATGATACCAAAGACAATGAGGTAAATGAATCATCATATATACATGCAGTGCATCAACCCCAGTATGCAAAAACTAATATGGAACTGAACTCACAAGCACATATTATGGAAGAATCTCATATTAATAACAAACAGAAACCATCAGAGACTTCCCCAGTTCAACCAGAGGTCTTATACGATGTTATGGATAACAAATTGCAAGAATCATACATACATGCAATATATCAACCTCAATATGCAAAATCTAATACGGAACTGGAATCACAAGTCAATATTGTGGAAGAATCTCATATTAACATCAAACAAAAATCAACAGAGACTTCTCCAGTTGTTGAGATTTTATATGATACCAAAGACAATGAGGTAAATGAATCATCATATATACATGCAGTGCATCAACCCCAGTATGCAAAAACTAATATGGAACTGAACTCACAAGCACATATTATGGAAGAATCTCATATTAATAACAAACAGAAACCATCAGAGACTTCCCCAATTCAACCAGAGGTCTTATACAATGTTATGGATAACAAATTGCAAGAATCATATATACATGCAATACATCAACCTCAATATGCAAAATCTAATATGGAACTGGAATCACAAGTCAATATTGTGGAAGAATCACATATTAACATCAAACAAAAATCCACAGAGACTTCTCCAGTTGTTGAGATTTTACATGATACCAAAGACAATGAGGTACATGAATCATCATATATACATGCAGTGCATCAACCCCAGTATGCAAAAACTAATATGGATCTGAACTCACAAGCACGTATTATGGAAGAATCTCATATTGACAGTAAATTGAAACCAATGGAGACTTCCCCAGTTCAACCAGAGATCTTATACGATGTTATGGATAACAAATTGCAGGAATCACACATACCTGCAGTACATCAACCTCAATATGCAAAATCTAATATGGAACTGGAATCACAAGTCAATATTGTTGAAGAATCTCATATTAACATCAAACAAAATTCAACAGAGACTTCTCCAGTTGTTGAGATTTTATGTGATACCAAAGATAACAAAGTAAATGAATCATCATATATAGATGCAGTACATCAACCTCAGTATGCAAAAACTAATATGGAACTGAACTCACAAGCACATATTATGGAAGAATCTCATATTGACAGTAAATTGAAACCAATAGAGACTTCCCCAGTTCAACCAGAGATCTTATACGATGTTATGGATAACAATTTGCAGGAATCATGCATACATGCAGTACATCAACCTCAATATGCAAAATCTAATATGGAACTGGAATCACAAGTCAATATTGTTGAAGAATCGCATATTAACATCAAACAAAAATCAACACAGACTTCTCCAGTTGTTGAGATTTTATGTGATACCAAAGATAACAAAGTAAATGAATCATCATATATAGATGCAGTGCATCAACCCCAGTATGCAAAAACTAATATCGAACTGAACTCACAATTCAATATTGTTGAAGAATCTCATATTAACATCAAACAGAAATCAACAGAGACTTCTCCAATTGTTGAGATTTCATATGATACCAAAGACAATGAGGTAAATAAATCATCATATATAGATGCAGTGCATCAACCCCAGTATGCAAAAACTAATATGGAACTGAACTCACAAACACATATTATGGAAGAATCTCATATTGATAGTAAATTGAAACCAATAGAGACTTCCCCAGTTCAACCAGAGATCTTATACGATGTTATGGATAACAAATTGCAGGAATCATACATACCTGCTGTACATCAACCTCACTATGCAAAAACTAATATCGAACTGAACTCACAAGTCAATATTGTTGAAGAATCTCATATTAACATCAAACAGAAATCAACAGAGACTTCTCCAGTTGTTGAGATTTCATGTGATACCAAAGACAATGAGGTAAATAAATCATCATATATAGATGCAGTGCATCAACCCCAGTATGCAAAAACTAATTTGGAACTGAACTCACAAGCACATATTATGGAAGAATCTCATATTGATAGTAAATTGAAACCAATAGAGACTTCCCTAGTTCAACCAGAGATCTTAAACGATGTTAGGGATAACAAATTCCAGGAATCATACATACATGCAGTACATCAACCCCAGTTTGCAAAATCTAATCTAGAACTGGACTCACAAGTACGTATTATGGAAGAATCTCATATTGATAGCAATTTGAAACCAATAGAGACTTCCCCAGTTCAACCAGAGTTCTTATACAGCAATGCTATGGATAACAAATTGCAGGAATCACACATACATGCAGTACATCAACCTCAGTTTGCAAAATCTAATCTAGAACTGGACTCACAAGTACGTATTATGGAAGAATCTCCTATTGATAGCAATTTGAAACCAATAGAGACTTCTGCAGTTCAACCAGATATCTTATACGATATTTTGGATAACAAATTGCAGGAATCATATATACATGCATTACATGAACCCCAGTATGCAAAAACTAATATGGAAATGAACTCACAAGCACATATTATAGAAGAATCTCATATTGACAGTAAATTGAAACCAATAGAGACTTCTGCAGTTCAACCAGAGGTCTTATACGATGTTATGGGTAACAAATTGCAGGAATCCTACATACCTGCAGTACACCAACCTCAATATGCAAAATCTAATATGGAACTGGAATCACAAGTCAATATTGTTGAAGAATCTCATATTAACATCAAACAAAAATCAACAGAGACTTCTCCAGTTGAGATTTTATATGATACCAAAGACAATGAGGTAAATGAATCATCATACATACATGCAGTACATCAACCCCAGTATGCAAAAACTAATATGGAACTGAACTCACAAGCACATATTATGGAAGAATCTCATATTAATAACAAACAGAAACCATCAGAGACTTCCCCAGTTCAAACAGAGGTCTTATACGATGTTATGGGTAACAAATTGCAGGAATCCTACATATCTGCAGTACACCAACCTCAATATGCAAAATCTAATATGGAACTGGAATCACAAGTCAATATTGTTGAAGAATCTCATATTAACATCAAACAAAAATCAACAGAGACTTCTCCAGTTGAGATTTTATATGATACCAAAGACAATGAGGTAAATGAATCATCATACATACATGCAGTACATCAACCCCAGTATGCAAAAACTAATATGGAACTGAACTCACAAGCACGTATTATGGAAGAATCTCATATTGACAGTAAATTGAAACCATCAGAGACTTCCCCAGTTCAACCAGAGATCTTATACGATGTTATGGGTAACAAATTACAGGAATCATACATACATGCAGTACATGAACCCCAGTATGAAAAATCTAATATGGAACCGGAATCACAAGTAAGTATTGAGGAAGAACCTCATATTAATAACGAACAGAAACCAACAGAGACTTCCCCAGTTCAACCAGAGATCTTATACAATGTTATGGATAACAAATTGCAGGAATCACACATACATGCAGTACATGAACCCCAGTATGAAAAATCTATTGGGGAACTGGCTTCACAAATAAATAATGTAGAAGAATCTCGTATTGACAGTAAATTAAAACCAACAAAGTCTTCTGCAGTTCAACCAGAGGTCTTATACGATGTTTTGGATAACAAATTGCAGGAATCACACATACCTGCAGTACATCAACCACAGTTTGTAAAATCTAATATGGAACTGGACTCACAAGTAAGTATTATGGAAGAATCTCATATTGACATTAAATTAAATCAACCGGAGATCTTATACGATGTTATGGATAACAAATTACAGAAAACATACATAAATGAAGTTCATCAACCTCAATATGCAAAATTGAATATGGAACTGGAATCACAAGTCAATATTGTTGAAGAATCTCATATTAACATCAAACAAAAATCAACAGAGGCTTCTCCAGTTGTTGAGATTTTATGTGATACCAAAGAAAACAAAGTAAATGAATCATCATATATAGATGCAGTACATCAACCTCAGTATGCAAAAACTAATATGGAACTGAACTCACAAGTCAATATTGTGGAAGAATCTCATATTAATAACAAACAGAAACCAACAGAGACTTCTTCAGTTCAACCAGAGGTCTTATACGATGTTATGGATAACAAATTGCAGGAATCCTACATACCTGCAGTCCATCAACCTCAATATGCAAAATCTAATATGGAACTGGAATCACAAGTCAATATTGTTGAAGAATCTCATATTAACATCAAACAAAAATCAACAGAGACTTCTCCAGTTGTTGAGATTTTATGTGATACCAAAGATAACAAAGTAAATGAATCATCATATATAGATGCAGTACATCAACCCCACTATGCAAAAACTAATATGGAACTGAACTCACAAGTCAATATTGTGGAAGAATCTCATATTAATAACAAACAGAAACCAACAGAGACTTCTTCAGTTCAACAAGAGGTCTTATACGATGTTATGGATAACAAATTGCAGGAATCATATATACCTGCAGTACATCAACCCCAATATGGAAAATGGAATATGGAACTGGAATCACAAGTCAATATTGTTGAAGAATCTCATATTAACATCAAACAGAAATCTACAGAGACTTCTCCAGATGTTGAGATATCTTATGATAATAAAGTCAACAAATTACAGGAATCATACTTACGTGAAGTACATCAACCCCAAGATGCAAAATCTAATTTGGTACTGGACTCTCAAGTGATTATGGTCCAAGAGTCTCATATTGAATGCAAAGAAAAACCAATAGAAATAAATTTAGATGCAGGGGTTATAAACAATATCAAGGTTAGACAAGTATTGGAGTCAAACAAAGAGCCCCAATATACAAATATAAATGTAGATCTGGACTCACAAGTATATATAATGGACGAATCTCATATTGAAAATCCACATATTTCATCTCAAGAAGATAATGGTTTTGTTGAATATTTAAGATTGTCAGAAACAAATATTCTACCAGATATGAAAACTCACAAACCATACATCAACATCAACCCGGATCGATTCGCAAATAAGTCTCTAGATACAGTAGTGATGGATCATATTCAATTAGATGATTCACGAGTTCCTATTGTACCTTATTACAATGAGGATACAAACTCTGGTTGCTTATTTATTAATGATTCTGATGATAATGAAGATACGATAATGGTTGCAAATTACAAAAACGTTGATGATGAAGTAGAAAAACTACAAGTTACTGGAACTGGTCCAGAGGTATTTACTAAACCCCCCTTGGAAAGGATTACACTTGAATCAGATGATGCTAAACTTTCATCTCAAACTGAACATGTAAACTATGGTGGAAACATAAACATGGAAATTAATGACCGTGAAGATGAACCAGATTCAAAAGAAATTCAAAATGTTCGGAAAGTACAATTTGGCAATCACACAAGAGTAAAGATTCCCTATTTACCTTATGAGGAAGGCGTTAGATTGACAAGTATAAAACAAATTAATTACAATGAAGCTCTCATCCTTGATGATGATCCAACATCTCCATCAATTAATATGAAGAATTCTGTTGAAAGTGAGGATTTACAAAATCAAGATATTTCAATTATTCAAACTGACCAAAATTTTTCTGAAAATAGACTAGTTTCTATTATTGAAGAAAACCAATCCGATCCCGAGAATATATCAAATAGCTCTGAAGTTGCTAAGGAATCTGAACCCCCAATGCAAGTCAATTCCGTGAGATTACAAGAAACTTTTCCTTCAGTCGCTGTGAAATATTGTGATGAACCTATGCCTGACATTTCTATTGAGGGCAATGTTCAATCCCCAACTACAAACATAGATTTTGGATCGCAATATAGTTATTCAAATGAATCATCTATAAGTATAATTCCATCAACCTTGATTAAATCTAATACAATAATGTATTCTGATCAGCCAATGATAAGTCGTTTATCATATATTGAATCCGATTCTACATTCAATGTCGAGCTATTGCAAGATAGTTATATTATAAATGGCTTTGATGTAGCTTGTGATGTCAGTCAACATTCCATCAAGGAAAACCAATTGTCTGAAAGTTCCAGTGTAATTAATGATATAGATAGTGTTGCAAGAGTGAATGAATCTGAGAATTTTGAATTTAATGCTGAATTTAGCGAATCCAAGGACAATTCCATGAACTACATGAATCGATCAACAATCGAATATTCCATAAATCCAGATATTGGTAACAAACGTGCAATTGATGATCATCTCCATTTTACACAAACGGGACCTGAAGTATTTAGTGAACCACTCTCGGAAGCATACTTAGGACCCGTCAATGCAAGTATAGACCATTTCAACCAACCTGAGGTATTAACAAGTCCACACATCGATGACAACTTTACTACTGCTCATGATAAAATTCAGTTTTCACAAAGAGGGCCTGAAGTATTTTGTGAACAATCTTCAGAAGCACCATTATCACCTATCAATGTATCTGCTGATGCTCTTAGCCAACCTGCAGTGTCAACAAGTACAGATATTGATGGCAAATATACAATTATTGATGATCGTGTTCAGTTTTCACAAACAGGGCCTGAAGTATTCAGTGAACCACCTTCAGAACCATACTTAGTACCTATCAATGAAAGTGTAGACAATCACAACCAACCACCTGAGATATTAACAAGTCCAAATATGGATGGCTATTTTACTACTGCTCATGATAAAATTCAGTTTTCACAAAGAGGGCCTGAAGTATTTTGTGAACAATCTTCAGAAGCACCCATATCACCTATGAATGTATGTGCTGATGCTCTTAGCCAACCTGCAGTGTCAACAAGTCCAGATATTGATGGCAAATATACAATTATTAATGATCGTGTTCAGTTTTCACAAACAGGGCCTGAAGTATTCAGTGAACCAGCTTCAGAACCATACTTAGTACCTATCAATGAAAGTGTAGACAATCACAACCAACCACCTGAGATATTAACAAGTCCAAATATGGATGGCTATTTTACTACTGCTCATGATAAAATTCAGTTTTCACAAAGAGGGCCCGAAGTATTTTGTGAACAATCTTCAGAAGCACCAATATCACCTATCAATGGAAGTGATGATGCTCGTAGCCAACCTGCAGTATCAACAAGTACAGAACTATACTTAGTACCTATCAATGCAAGTGTGGACTATCTCAGACAACCTGAGGTGTTATCAAGTGCATATATTGATAGTAAACGTACTACAGTTCAAAGTCATCGTAAATTTTTACAAAGAGGACCCGAAGTATTCATTGAACCATCCTCGGAATCACATCCTAAAGACGCCATTACAGATTTCAACACTGGCAATGAGGATGATACAGACCTACGGATGATATTAGATAAAGACATTGATATTGAAGAGGAAACGATTGGGCAAACTATTTCATCCTATACAAACGAAACAGAAACTAATGATATTGATAATCTCATTGCCGATGCTAATATTTCAACAGAAAATTCAGAAGAGACGAAAATTTATGTGACAAATTCCAACGGGTTGTCTTGTAAAACTGAACTTGATAATTCAAAGGCATTAGGAATTAAACCAGATATTGAAGAGCAAGTAATACCTGAAAAAATTATTTGTGAAAGCAAATTTAAATTTCTTACAGAATTTATTGATATGTATGATAACCCAATACACATATCAATTCCAACATCAAAGAAATTTCCTAAAAAAGACTTGTTAGAATATTTTAGAACTTCAAATTCTAGCAATAGTGTAGAAGAACCCCCTTGTAGAACTGGTTTTATTAGAAAGGAGTATTTTCAAAAGTACAATAAATATATTCCTCAGGAACCTGAAATTATATTTTTAGACAATAGTCAATCAACTGATTGGGATGGAATTAGTGATATTAAAAGTGCAAGCTACATAACCAACTTTAACGGACTTTATTTTGAAGAAGAAATTGACCATACAAAAGACTTAGGCGATACAAACAATCTTGAAGATCAAATAATGCCGCACAAAATTGTCAACAATTACACAGAATGCCAACTGCTCCGCAAATTTATTCCTATGTATGATATTCCATTTCATGGTATTCCCATCCCACAGAAAAGGTATCCCATGGACTACAGTGAATATTTGAAAATTCCATATCAAAGCACGAAAGTTGATGAATTGCTATGTTGCAAAGGTGATAGGGTAAAGGAACATTTTCAAATATACAGTAAATATGAAACAGCTGATCCCACTATAAACTTTTCCACATGCTCTGAATGGGTCGATGATGATAATATTAAAACTATGAATTACATAACAAATTTTAATGGTCTACAAATGATACTGGAGATTGATTACTCAAAATACTCGGAGGAAACGAACTGGGATATTGAAGATCATATTATTCCCCAGAAGTTAAAACATTACGATGGTTACTTTCCTATATTAGATGGTTTTATTCCAATGTTGGATAGCCCAATTAGGGTATCTCTTCCAGTGCTTACAAAATATCCAGTTGACTATAGTGACTACTTAAAATTTATACCTTCAGCTAGGGTTGTTGCTGATGAGGAAATGTTCCATATTGGGAGCGCTAAACGGGAGTATTTTGAAAGGTATGAAAAATATCCTGCAGATTTTTCTCATATGGATTTACTATCTGATGTTCCTGATGATTGGGAGCAAACGGGTACTATTCCAAATATAAGCCGCATTTCTAATGTTAATGGATTGGCGAGATGCACTAAAATAAATGAATCCTTCTTAGAAAAGGTAAATAATTCTGATGAGGTTGAAGATTTGACAATTCCTCACAAGTTTCTTCCTTACAACCAGAGCCCTTTGCTTGATACATTTATAAATATGTACGATATCCCAATACTTATACAACCATATCGATGTAAAAATTACCATGCAGATTATGATGATTATTTAAAGCTGAATATTAATTCAGATATACCGATAGCCCATGAAGAAGACTTCATTCAAACTAAGCATGAGGCAGAAAGGCCAAATTTAGAATGTCTGGGAAGTGGTGCAGATGAAGTTATGGAAGGATTAAATGAATCAGAGGATGGCAGTTCATATAAAGATGTTGAAGAAGGTGATATTTTCTTTGACCTTCCCAATGCTGATGGAGACAACTATAACCCTCATGATCTAGAACAAACAAAAGAAGAGTCCATCGATGCTGAAGATGTCATAATACCTTCTCTTCAATATTCAATTCCCACTGAAGAGAACTATAGCAACTACCTCAACGATGTTGATAATGATGAAGTTAGTAATATTAATAATGATACCCAGATCTTTAAAAGAAGAAGCGAAGATTACCCAGAAAAGGTTCACGAAAATCTAACCAGAAAGTTAGAAACTGTTGACAATTCAACTTCTGAGTCCAATCCTCAAACTGTTGATTCATATATATTTGATGCTGGTGTAGATGATAATGCCAACGCAGAATCGCAACTTGATAAAAAACGAAAAAAGAAAAACAAATTACTATCTCTCTTTTCGAGAAAGAGGAATAAATCATCACATAAGGATGATAACAAAGATCAGATTCACAATCCAACCCAATACCAGCAAGTGACATTGCCACCTAATTTATCTCCTGATATTATTATACCCAGGAATGATGGTGAGAGTTTTAATCAAGAATTATACAAGGACCAAGTTAAAACATTACCTTGTATATCGAATTTAGACGAAGAGGATGTTGATCTTCAATGTAGACCCCTAGAACTCCATCAATTGCCTTTGAATGAATGTCAAGTTGATACAAATTATGATGAATTGGATAATACTGACCTAAATTTGCATTTAAAGGCTAATGTTGCTCCATTACCAGCACAATATGGGCAACCTAATATCAACATAGAGCCAGGATATACATTAGAAGAAGATGGTGCTTTGATTTTTGATATGGGTCAAATAAGAAACAATTATAGAGAAGTGGATTCAAATAGACCTGAAATAACATCCGAAGTGATTCAGACAGGAATGGAACCCACAGACAAGATCGATAGTAATATGGCAGTAACTGATGATGGTAATTTTGATTTACCTATAACAAATTATGGACAATCCGATTACCACATGGAACCGTCTCACGCATCACAAGAAGATGGCGTTCTGTTGTTTGACATGAGTAATCTCAAAGATAATGCTGGACATGTTTACTCAAATAAATCTAAAACACTCCCAATAGAAGAAAGATACGATGGTGATTATGACCATGTGCAGAGAAACATTGATCCAAATTATGGACAGAGTGCATTAACTGTAGAAGATGATGTACTCCAGATTCCGTCACAAAACGATATACTACACAATGATGACATCGCAGTTAGTTTCGTTGATGCAGAAAATGCCAGTGAGATAAATACAAATGAACAGAATGATTTCAACAAATATGTGCAAGAGGATTCTCTTTGCGAATCTAATAAAGATATGCCAGATTTGGATATTGATAATATTGCTAATGCAGCCCACAGTACTGATATTGAAGAAGAAAATACTGATTTATTGAATGTGAATAATGTAACGATAAATAACCCAAAACGATTTAATCGATTTGGTCCAGACATATTTGAGGATTTCCAAATAACTAATGAACAACCAGCTGAAAACTTTTCAACTGGACATATCGATATTATTTCTGAGGAAAAGCTTGACGACACATGTATCATTCAACAAGTTGGACCAGAAGCGCTCTTAATAAGTCCCACACAATTGGAATCCTCTGATACTGCACCTAAAACGGAAATCAAAGCTACTGCTCTAGAAGATAGTAAACTACAACAAAGTATAGATAACTCTGTACCAAAAACTGAAGAAATTTCCGAACCGATTTTATCAAAAGTTGAAGTAGGTTCTTCAAACAACCCCCTTGAACATGACAGAGATCAGATAAAACTGCCGCAAAGCTTATATTCTGAAAGAACTACTGTCGGTTTTAATAAAACTGATAATATACCTATTTTTAGGAGATATGGTCCCGAGGTATGGACTGAGCCGGTTGAATTTGTACAATCTACTACGTCGAAATCGGTTGATGATATTTCAATTGTTGAACCATCCGTGACAAAAAAGAAATCAAAAACGAAAAGACATGCGTCATTACATAAGGAAGGTTCCACTGTGTGGTATGACGAGGATGATGATATTTTGCATCTTCAAGTGGGATTGGGTGGCTTTTATAGGAACGAGGATATTGATAATGTTGTAGAATGGAGTTTTGATGCTAGTGCAGACAATTTAGCAACTCCGGAATACCACGAAAAGATAATACAATGCATCAATGATAATTACAATTTAAAACAAAATAATTTAGAGTTACCAAATTTTACTGATCATATAAAGGGAAAGTTACATTTCAAATACTTGTACTTTGAAGATTGTAGCACAGAAGTGGTTCCAAAATATACATCAGATGATGGTACATCAGGATTGTATTACATATCTGATTACAATGAAGATATCAATGTAAGAGAAGAAGACCTTATTGATGAAGAATTACTCTCCCGGGATGAAGACGATGCGAATGAAGTATTGGATTGGAAATCTTGGGAAGATAAGGATGATGATATTTTATTAGTTACTGTTGTCCGACCAAATGCTATTAAACAAACACCGGAAGATGATGATTTGCACCTGTCTGACAATGCATGGGGTGTAATTGGTGAGAGAATGAACCGCAAAAAAATCGATTACCAATGGAATTTTCCCGATTTAGATGCAATAAAATCGCCTGAGAAAAGAGAAATGGTTGAGACCGTTTCGCCAATCACTACTGACGACATTATTGATTGGAGATCGTGGGAAGATATCGAATATGAAAATAATTTGTGCTATTTACCGCATCCTGGGGAGGAAGTGCAACTGGAGGACGATTTTAGCTTTACAGGAGAGCCTGCGGATGAACCTTCATATGAAAAAATGTTTTTACCGGTGGTAGAATTGGATTTGAGTTGTTTGGATGATATGAATTCTACAAATAAGGTTGGTTGTTTACATATTCCTTGGCCTAGGTATTCATGACCAGCCTGTACAGAATCTTGTGCTTTGGCAGACCCGTGGAGAAAATAAGCATGGTGGACAGCCCATGACTTTCGTGAGACGCCTCCGAAAGGACACTACTGGCCTTAAAGATGCGGAAGATCTAGCAAATGTCATGGGTGATAGGGAGTTGTGGCGGTGAAATTTTGTTTATAAGCCGGCATAGCATTCGCATATGCGGGACGGCACGCTACATTGGGCTTGCCAGTTGTGAATTGCATGTTGTTGTTTTTTTAAGCCGGAATAAAATCTCTACGTGCAGTTTCAATGCAGCAGGCTGATTATAGTAGTAGCAGTAGGTATTCGTGAAGCAAAATTATTGTAAGCCATCTAAACAAACAGTATACTAATTATACTATTGCTTGTTATATATTGACTACACATACACATGGAACGACACACACCCACCGACTTTTGGAAAACGGTCATAGTATAATTAATTATAATATACATTAATAATATTATTGGCATCCAAAGAATGATCATGAGAAAGTCATTGTTTGATAATATTGCCAAGGCGTAAATATTGTTATGTCTACTTTGGTTGTTTTTTTGCTAATTATTGTCCACTTATACATCTCTATTTTGTGTAGATTCCATAGATGGGACATTTGAATATCCTTATTTCACAATATCCTGATTTAATTTAATTGAGAAAGTCTGCATCTGTACCTTCCAGGCTTAACTACCTATATTTATTCAGTTTTAATTTTTATTTTTTTTTATAAAATTTGTTTCGTTTAATCGTTATATTTAGGAAGATGAAGAGGTTGATGATCATACTTATGAGCAATTCAAAATTGATGAACCAGATAGCTATCTTGAAGATGTTATTTGCACTGACGACAATGTTCAGGAACTTGTTCAGGATCAATTAAGGTAAAGTAAATGTTTTCTTTCAGATTGCCTTCCTAACACCCCCCCCCCCCCCCCCCCCCCCTTCAGTGTGGGTCTATCTTTTATCTCGCTTAGACTAGACTATTTCGTTGCACCTCCCACATATTACTTTGATTAGTAATTATCACTTACATTTCATTACATTTATATTGTATTTGCTTATTATATTGTTTAATAGGTGCCATTGCTGTGACTCCATATGTGACAGTCCAATTGTTGAATTAGATGTGACAGATTACGTTCTAGAACATTTATCTGATCAACCAGAAAAGCCTATTGTAGTCTTGGTAAGTCTTACAGTCGAAATATAAACAAGTGGAGTAACTTAAAAAGGATATTACCATTAACTATTAACATTACCATACTGTAGGTAACAAATAAAATAAATTAGTTTATACGAAATACGAAATATTTGTATAATTTTATATGTTTATAGGATGAAGTAAAACTGAAAATGGTGTACAGATTTGAGAAAGAGCTCAATCAATTGGATACTCTTCTGACACGATGGGACACTATGCAGCATGAATGTAAACAACTAAATAATATTTGCTACAAATTGGAAGAGTGCAGTATCCCAGTGGAAACAACCCGAGAAAACATCGTATGCCTAGAGAGTTCTAGAATACAGTACACTCGATCGCACTCTGACTCCAGATTTGTAGAGCCTCTAAACGAGACACCCAAAACGAGTGAAAACATAACCGAAGAGTCTGATATGGAAAGACCCAGTGAAGAACTTGTGGTCGGCACTATAACAGCCAGTGATGAATTGAATTCAATTTATCCACGATACTCCGATTCAGAGGACCGAAGTTACACCCCGGATTACATGCGCGCTCTTTCAGTGAATACATCAGATACATGCGATACATCGCTGCCGTATCAATACAGTCTACAAAATACCACCGTGGAAAGCGGAATTTCTTCGCGGTACGATGATGAGTCGGAAACATACACCACGAATACACGAAATGAATCTTTAGAAATTGTCGGTGAACTTCAAGTAGAATGTTTTAAAACTGCGAAAGCTCTTGAAATAAACAAGGCATCCTTAGTTCCAACTCTTGCACCAAAGAGCGCAAATCAATGTATTGTGAACAATGATGTTTCAGAAGAATTTGAGAAAAGTTTAGTTGAGTCACAAGCAGAAGAAACCAGAGAAAATATACCTACTGAGTTAGATAGATTTAGCCAAATAGAGAAGACATGGACTCTCCATGAACCGATTCCATATGCTTCTGATAAAATTGACTTCAGCAGTGGCGTTTATACAGCAACACTGAATCATTATCAACCTTCTGAAAAATGTGACAATATATTTTCAGAAACTAATTTAACATTTGATTTTCCTCCAGTAGAACCGAAGGAAGAAAACATACCTATTATGCTGTCAGGAGTTGACAGTAAAGATGATACGGCTTCAACACTTAGTGAGGAGTGCCCATGGACAATCATTGAAACCCTTCCACCGGATTCCACTACAAACGACGTTAACATAACGGCTAATGAATATCATCCTTCTGCTAATATAAATTCTGAAAATCAAAAGCCAAAAAACACCACGTTTAAAATTGCGAAGGAAATTGTGAGTATAAAGGAGACTGAAATGGCAAATGAAATCACAGAAAATCTTCCAACAGAGCCGAATAAAATAGATCCATCTATTGAAGATCATCTTCCTTCTGGAAAGACGAAAAATTATAGTTCTGAAAAAGTAGTGGCAGGTGAGAGGCCATTAAAATATAAAAATGAAAATATTCCAACTCCATTAAAAAGATTGAGCAGAGAAGAGACCAGGTCAGTCATGGAAAATCTCTCGACGGAAATGAATATAGAAAGTGACCACATTCATCTTAATAAACCATCCTTATCTGATAATGTATCTTCCCACAGTGTTACAAGCAGTGTAACTTCAGAACATGAGCTCTCCAACAACCATACAGAACGAGCAGATTCCATCACAGTTAAAAATATACCTACTCCGTTAAAAAGATTTAGCATAATGGAGACGACATTGAGTCTCGACGAAAGTCTTTCATCCAAACCTGTTTCAAAGAATGTTGACTTAGGTATTTCTATAGCTACTATTAATGGGGATGAAAATCCGCTATCAGAAAGCATGTTGGTTGATGATTCCTTTACAAAAGAACCAAAAGACCACGCTAATGATAGAATACACATTACACATAAGATATTTAGCACGCCCGAATCGTTGACTCTCAATGAAAGTCTCCATTCAGATTATTACATTACAGAGGATGATGCTGCCATTGACATTAATATAGCAACTATTAATGATAATTTACCCGCATATCAATCAATGGTAGAAACACAACAAGTCACCAAAAATATTGACTCTTCGGATGTAGAGCAAATTTCTCATAGTCCTATCACAATCAATAGAAGTAAATTGCAACGACAAATGGCTTTCGACATTAACAGTGCAAGCTTTGAAGGAGATTTGCCAGAATATTCGAATAATATATACTTGGTTCTGCCAATCGAAAATGATTCAAATCTAACAAACAGAACTGAATCTGTTCCTCATAATATGTTACATGTGGATCGATCAGAGGAAGAGCTAACTGAATCCCCTGGTGTAACTGATGATGTACAAATGTTCCTTCATGATAATACAGAAGCAAATACATCAGAAAGTCGCAATCAGAGGTCAGTCACATTCTCTGATGGCAACCAAATTACGGATACGGAGATCAACTTAGAAAACCCCAGAAGACAATCCGAATGGATTGTTATTCATTCCAAAGTGGAACCCTCAGAAGATTTTAAGAAAACTGCTGAAAAACTACGCAAATCGTCCGAATGGTGTCTCATTGAAAATAGGGATGTAATCTATGAGGATGATAGAGACCCTCAAAGAACTCATAATAGTGCATCACCGAATACATTGAATGATAATTTTTACTTTGAAGAAATTTTAACTCCATTGAGACATGAAGGAACTATGGAAAAAGATGTAGATAAAGGCAATGATAACAAACTTGTTCGCGAAACAGATAACAGACAATCGGATGAATCGAGCAACAGAAACATTCAGGGAAACAGTGAATTTGTGTCCTCAAAACCGCGGCTAAAAACACTATCCCACTTAACATCATCAGAGGAATCTGATAAAACCCCAAGTCCAAACTCACCTGGAGAAGCCATAATCAAACTTTTTAAACCTTTTTTCAGTAGCAGCCAACCTGTGCAGTCGGACGCGGCAACAACACCGCGAAATAAAGATGATATCGGATCAGATTCGAGGGATTCCATACAGTCTGGAAACAAATCATCCCCATCACCTAGCGAGGGTGCAGACTGGGTTGTCATAGAAACAGACTCGGACTAAGATAATCTCGCTGCCCTTGATAAAACTACCTCGTTAATTTGGCTGCAATCCTTTCTTGGGGGCAATTCGTATTACACAAAAGGATAATGTATCTGAAGTTTAAGTAGGACCTACTATCAGTATCAACCTAATTAGCGGCGGTTAAACTTTACTTGATACTAATTTCACTAAAAACAAATTAATATGAAATTATACAACGTAATTTCCTTATTATTGTCTGTTATTATATATACCGTAATATTCGAGCAGAGTAACATTATACTATACATATAAATTATAAATTGGAGAATATTTTGGGCTCATTAAGCCGAGGAATGCCTGTTCACCACCATCGGTGATCTTCCACAGTAAACCCTTCCACTCTGTTTCCCAAGTTGCCATCCATTTATCGACCACTGAAGGATGAAAGCCTGGGTTGGGCTAGGCTGCAGCCTTGCTTGGTCTAGCACCTATAATAACACCATCTCTCTCCCTTTATACAAGAACCATTTTTATCTAGTCGGAGCAGCCCCCCCCCCCCCCCCCCCCCTCCCCTCTATTTTTTTTTAAATTACAATCAAGTTCTACAAAATTCGATTTAAAGATAGTTTGACAACTTTTAATACTGCAGTTTTCATTTTGAATTTATTTAGATACAACAATAACATCCCAGGATGTTCTGGTGAAATTGAAAACGTTTTTCAGCTTATATCTAGATTACATTCAAAAGACGAAAATGAAAGCCAACAGGAATAGTTAATTATTTTTAAATAGGAATTTATTTTTTTAACGGATTGTTGTAGCTAAAGAATTACAAAATTTACAAATCCGGCCCTGCCAGCAGTAGGAAAAGTTATCGAACTATTTTAGTACCAGATTTTGTAGCATTTGATCGATGTTTGAAATAAAATACGGGGGGGGGGCTCCTAAAAATGATTGTTGTATTAATGGAGATAGTGTATTAAATACAAATAATGGTTACGAATCCACTTTTTTGACACTTGTTTTAAACGCTTCTATCTAAAGATTGAAAATAAAATAAAAATTCATGGCTTAACCAGTAAGGAGGAGGTAGGTGAAATTATCTCTGTTTCAAATTGCAGGCAATCTCGGTGTACAATGCCTGACAGAAAGTCTGGTATTCTTCATATGGGCCCTTTTTTCAAACGCTTGTAGCTAAAGAATGAAAGCGAAAGTGAAAATTTTAACTCAACTATTGAGGAGGGAGGTAAAACTATCTATGTTTCCAATTTCATACAATGTCATTAAGATTTGTAAACAAAAATTTTGTGGGGGGGGGGGAGTTATGCAGGACCTAAAATTATTTTATCGTCCCCCCACTTTTGGGAACGTGGCTGCGCCCCTGGCTGCCGTATAATTTTAAACAGAAATAAATGGCCTCCAACAAATGATAATTCTTGCAATCTTTGAACGACTTATCGGGTGTAAACGCTACGCCGACAACCGACAACCGACAACCAACGCCGACAACCATTATTAAAGCTAATTAATTTTAATTATTAATTGAGGGAAAGGAACAGGTTACAGTGTAAGGTTATTCTAACCAAAACAATAAACGAGAGTCACAAACTCAAGTTACATTTTCATTTTTGCTGTTGTCGGCAGTGGTTGTCGGCTGTCGGTTGTCGGCGTAGCGTTTACACCCCGATTTATAAGCAGTTTCTCAACAAAATTACATATTTGGAATGTGACGAATGGCGGCGATACGAAGGGCGCAATTTTGAAATATGATAATGAAAAATCACAACGAAAACAAATTGATTTTTTGACCATTATGGTTATTTTGGGATGCTGATCACGAATATGACACTCATTAATATCGTATTATCCAGCCAAATTCGATTTTTGACGTTTTAAATTTTATCCCACTTGTTTTTTTCGTCCCACCAGACAAACACCCAAAATGATAGTTGCGTTACCACGTATGAATTTTAACGAGTTCGTGATCAGCGGCCTTGAAAACCAGTATAGCTTCAGAATTACCAAACCAAAGGTTAAATTTAACAGTGAGAAATTTTTGCTACTTGTACTTTTCGTTCTGGTTTAGTGGCACCAGAATAGCACCAAAAATGATATTTGCATTTCCAGAAATATTTTTACCTAGTTTCATTGTGATCAGCGACCCTGAAAACCCAAATAACTTCAGAATTATCATAAACTTGTTTAAAATGGTTTCTGCTCTGGCAATGCAGCCAACATTTTTGGTGCTATTTTGGTCCCACAGGACGAAAAAGTACAAGTAAAATAATGTCAACGTTTTAGTTTGACATTATTTTACTTGTACTTTTTCGTCCTGTGGGACCAAAATAGCACCAAAAATGTTGGCTGCATTGCCAGAGCAGAAACCATTTCAAACAAGTTTTATCGTGATCAGCGACCTAGAAAACCCTTATACCGTCGAAATTGTAATTTTTGAGCCAAGATCTAAAAAAATTCTAAAATGACTGAATATCGCCCGTCGCAATGTACAAATGTTAGTGGAAGGCCCTGTTGTCAACTGTTTTGTAGAACAGCCCTGGCGAGACGAATTACAGAAAAAGTGCCACTTGTAGACGTAGCCAGTAGCCCGAGCGGCATCCATAGGCCCTACACACAGCACTTTCCCACCATAACTGCTAACTGCTCATACAGATACCGCAGATACTATCTGACTACAGGACTATGTCAGAATGACCAGACCAGACCAAGATTAGGCCCTCCTGCTGATGGCTGCCAGGCCCCGGTAGAGGTGATAATAACTAGGCAAATAAACACAGGTTTAGGTAATGCAGTAATAATGAATAATGATAACGCATTACCCATACACAACACTGCATTACCGGGCCTACAGTAGTACTGTAGTACTGAAGTAGGAGGAATGGAAATTTTGCTACTAATCTTGCTTTCGATTACTAATAATGAATAATTCAAAAAACCAAAAAAGCAAACTGTAGTATGGTTTAATGGTTATACGTATACCAAAGTATTTGAAGGGTGATGTATTTTGAGTAATCTTATCAATCCTGAAAGGTGTTGATATGGTATATGTGCAAAAACAGAACTCCTCATATCGCGAAAACTACTGGAGCTATTCAATTTTTATTTGTCTCATCTGAAAGAGGACATAATTTTAGTTAGTGACGATTGGCTTTAATTGGCCATATTGCGTGGCCCCAGGTAGGGTTAAAACCAGGTTTCCAGTTAGGTTTAGGGTTGAACACACTTTTGGTCTAAAGTTTCGATTGCTGAAGAGGTTAGTTATAGCTAATTAGAGGTAATTAAAAAATATTTCGTGGAAAAGTGATCCCTTTTGGAGCAAAGGTTAATTTATTTGGTGGAAAAGGTTATTTTTTGGTGTTGAAATAAATCGTAGCTGTACGAAACATACAGCAACTGACGGACGGGCTGCAGTTTAGTTCAATCGGGGTTCCCTAGAAACAGCCTGTTGCTTAGATACATAACAACTAACAGCTGTCACATTTATTATGCAAATCCGATGTCAGGATGTAGGCCTAACTTGCCAAAGTAATGCAGCTGTAATCATTCCGGAGTGCTGGAGTGTACTACCTGAATACAGTACATCCACACATGGTGTAGACAACGCGTTATTATATAATATTTATTTAATTAAATGTACAAATAATACTGTCAAACATTGTAAGGTGACGTGTAGCGCAGCAAGGTTGATTGTCCGGAGTCATCATAGCGTCATTATTAGGTACCGCGTACCGGTAGACGGAAGGCCAACCAACTCTACAAGATAATCTCAAACTTACCGTGCGTAGTTACTCGTGAATCGTGCTCATGAATCCCGTATATATCTACTGTATCTGACTGTATGCCGTATCAGAGTGCATCGGGTGTACCACGTGGTGCACACAGGCGCGTGGAGCACTGTCAGACTGTCCAAAGAGGTCAACTATCGCATTGGATGTATAACCTAAACCAAACAGCCAAACCATGGAAGCCAGGGATATTGTTCGAGAACAAACCAAGAAACAACAGCTCCTAAAGGACATCAACAACATCGACCTGAGAATAAACGCCTTGGAGAAGGAAAATGTTTTATCTCGTCATAAAACTGATTTCCGCGCGGAATTTTTACCTCTAGAGGAACTCAATATTCGATTAACTCAGGAGAGAACTTCTGAGTTTAAAGTGTTGAAAGTCACTTTAGCGAAGGTCGCGGCGAATGTGGCAAAAATACAACGAGAACTTCAGGACATTAAAAATATCCGAAAGGGTCGACTGAAAGATCTAATCGAGGATATCGATGCGACTACGGCGAAGTTTAAAGAGAATCAGAGGAGCGTTTACGAGGAACTCATGAAGGACGAGAGATTTTTAGTAATGGAGGTGAACGCAGTCGAGAAGCGGTTGGAATCCTGGAGTTTCGTTAAAGGCGGCGGGGAAGCAATCACAACTCAAGGACATATATTAACCATAGCGGCTAATAGTAAACAAACTAGCGCCCCTCCTGAGGTGGCCGAATTCGACGCGTTTATAGCGGCGAATGGACCCCGAGGCGGTTGGGACGAATACGATCAGCAGATATTCGTAAAGTTCTGGAGACGATTCCATGGGAAGAAGGGGTTCTCGGAGGCGGTGTTGCCTAGCCTCCCCGGGAGGAGTCAGGAAGCGTTGGAGGAGCACAGCGAGTGGTATCGCAAGTACGAGGAGTTGCTAGGTCGGAAGAAGGAGGCGATTGCGCGGTGGAGGGGGGTAAAGGAAGAACGGAAACAGGAGTCCAGGGAGGAGTTGCCGGTAGAAGATCGCGTGGAAGAGCGGAAGATAAAGTTACAGAAGAAACAGGAGGAGACGGCTGCGAGACTGGCGGTCTGGCGGTCAGAGAGGGAAGCGGAAGCGCGGTTGGAAGAGGAGGAGAGATTGGAAGAGGAACGAAGGAAGAGAGACGAACGGAAGAAAGAAGAGAAGAGGAGAGCCTCGATGCGGGAGTTGGTTAAGGATTACAAGGAGCAGAAACGGGAGCAGGAGGAATTTATAGAACTGGAGCGGGAAATAAAGCGTTCGGCTGAGGAGGAAGAGAGGCGAGGGAGGAATTCCTCGAGGATGGTGGAGTTCTGGGAACGAGATTTAGCGAAACTCGCTGAGAAACGGGAGAAAGAATGGGAGAAAGTCGAGGAGAAAGAGAAGAAAGCGAGGAGATTGGAACGGTTACGGAGTTTAGTGGAGGTATCGGTGGAAAGGGACCCTGGCAGGTTGCTACGGGCAACCAAGGTTGTAGAGGAGAGAGTGAAAGCAGCTAGGGTCGAACCCGCGCCCCAATCCTTAACTATCCCTCACAAAGCGATACCCAGTTGGAGAGCCAATGTTGGTTGAATAGCATTCCTGTTTACCCCGCCAATATTAATTATTGTGGACCTATAAACACATATATTTTTTTAATTATACCTTTTTATTTATTGATATTTTATTTCAATATTGCATTGCAATCGCCTGTGTGTCAAATAGATCAGGTATATATGTAAAATCTCCAATTTATTTAATATATGTACTTAAGTCTTTCCTATATAAGTATCTAATTCTAAATGTAAATATATTATCAAATACTTAATTTGGTATAACTTTATTAAGAATAAACATAATATTATAATATTTCTTATTATTTCCTTACTTATTTAAACATTTTACTAAACAAACATTAACAAAAATTATACTGTAACTGTAACCTCTGGTATTGACTCTCGTTTATTGTTTTGGTTAAAATATCTGTATCTGTTCCCCTTAATTGATACTGTAATTAATTTCCCCCCCCCCTACACCCGCTGTTCCATTCAAATATTAAACTGTTTTGATTTCCCAAAATTTAATTATCCAAATATCTACATTTATTGTTCTAGAATCTAGATAGGGAAAACTACACCTAAAATGCAAAGCTACATATGAAGCACAAAAATTACCGGTAGCTGTAGTAACATTAATTGCCCTGTAATATCTCAACACAAACCAACTTGATATACTATAATATCGATTAATGGGTTCCCAATGACATTCTTTAATGTTATAAGAATCAAATAATCTACCCTGAACTTGATGACCCTGTTTGTTTTTCTCAAACTCCCCGAAAATTATTGTGAAAATAACTTCCTTTATTGGCAGTGCCAAATTGCCATTGAGCTGATTGATTAATCTTCCTTGAGAGTTTGCGAAAAAGCCACTGATCCATCGCATTCAGAGTGAATTCATATAAAATTTAATAGAATTTCATTGGGGAACCAGATTGCTAACCTAAACTACACAGGAGGGCCTATATACAAGAAACACCGTCCCCCGCAACCACACTAACTACCTAACTAACTACCATGGCGTTATTGTAGTTTCAGTTGGGAGTTGTAGCTTTACTTTATGATCCGCGGGACTACGAACACATTGTGCGAGTAGTAGCAGCATCCTTCCTCCGGTTTCAGATGGAACAGATGATACGAGATGTTCTCCTTCTGGAAACCGGCTTCAATAAGCCGCGGAACTTGGGTTTCCTACGCGGGAAAATCAATAATAAAATAGATAATACCGGCCATTGTGAGGTATACAGACTTTCTGCCGTTATATTTAATTTTGCAGTTACCCCCATATTAAGAATACAAGGTTTTCACTAAAACCACAGGTTTCAGAAGGGCTGAAACTAACCAAAACAATAAACTAAATAGTATTTGTCCGCGAGGTTATAAGAAAGAAATAAACGCGATGAAACACTTCATGAGGCAACTCGAACTACTATGTTCGAGCACTAGGAGGTCTAACCTCGAATAATTGTATAGCTCGATCTTCAGCACTGACGCCATCTAGCGCTTTCTCTGAGTAACTGGTTTTGAACAGCTCCCCGAACGAGGTCAGGTTGCAGTAGCTCAGTACGCCCCCTGGCTTCAACAGTCGGTATGCGTGTTTCTTTATGAAGTTAAACTGGTGGGTGTGCCAGTCCTTCTCGCTAAGGGGGTACGCGTCGTATAGGATACCTAGAATGGAGAAATGATACCCGGACAATTAACAATGGTAATCATAAATTAAGAGAAAGGAGCAGATCACATTGACTGACATGTTATTCTAACCAAAACAATAAACTAAGTCAATAGCACAGAGGATACAGTATTTTCAGCTGTTATTTGTGACATTTTCACGAGAGTGGTTTTAATTTTGAATGCGTCAAACAATCCTAAATGAATATAAAAATTATAAGTTGGTTAATAATCTACACGGGAATGTATTTCATATGATCTCAATCTCAAATGGACCAATGTGGCCCTCTAGCTCTTTAGAGTCAAACATAATTATTTTTTACCTTGGAAGGAGTTATCTTCCAATGCGGGCGCCACGTCTTCCCAAAGACCGTGTAGTCCAGTCACCTGACACCGTTGTGACTTGGCCCATTCCTGCAGAGTCTCGTAGACACCGGAGTTGCATTCAATGATGCAGTGCTGCGGTACTGTACCGTTCTTGCTGTTCTTGGGTATCAACTCTTGCAGCTTGGTTGCCGATATGGCCAGCCCGAATCCGATCTCGAGAACACGACCTCCTGAAATATATATATTAGTTGTTCATAATTAGTAAATTATCTCACAACGCGGTAGGCTAGATACAAAAATATTCATTATGTATATATGCAATATGATAGCGATGTGAGATTGTGTGGCCGCCTGGCCGTCAATAGTTGCAGTTGGTAAATATAAAATACTTGATTGGCCCTTTAGCTTTAATGCCTCGACAGCACCAAGCAAAGTTTTCCTACAACGTGTTCATACGTCAGTAATATCTCAGTCATACAGGAGGCCTATACTGTATACTCTACTATACTCAAAATTGTATTCTGAGAAGTAATAGGCTGATACTGTGTTAGGTGATACGCAAGACAATACCAAATACAGCAATAGTGTAGTTATTCAGTACTCACCATTAGAAGCGGCAACTTTGGCTAGCTCGTGCATAAAGGGTGTTTCCCATCTCTCCATCACCGCTTTCCCTTCAATGTTTAAATGTTCGTTGTTCGTATCAAATTTTGCTTCAGCTTCACCCCACTTGGATTTCAACGTTTCTCCATGTGCAAAAATTTTCTGTGCCATGTTAGATGGATTACCATTTGCCATGTAGTTATTTAGTACAATATTGAATTTAAAATGCGAATTATCTACCACTCTCTATAGTCTGTTAGGGAAAAGAAGCAAACAGTCAGACAGTTAGGTTTTTCGTTTTTAGGCCTACTGGTATTATCAGATACACAACAGGTGCAATGTCTACCGGTACTACATAGGCCATGGATGAAAAAGCCTTGGAGGAATAAAATTACGTATTACATGGAAAACAAACAGCTTTTTTTCTTTAAAACCCATTTATGCATTTAACTATGCACTCCAACGCACGCTCAGCAAAATAAAATATACATCGCATGGCCACCGGGAAAAAGCCTGTTTGTTTTAGTTGTTAGTTTTAGTTGTTAACAGTAGTTATTATACAATGAAAAACTGACTGAACCTAATAAAATAGATTATGAAAAAATATTTATTTAATATGCAATATATTATTTGTTTGATTTAAAAACAATAATATGCCTATCAGGGAATGTCCTATGAGCTGCCAAATAAATGGCCTGTTTAAAGGTAGGGGCCTACTGAATTGAATTAATCACTAAATAATTAGGGGGTGTTATGTGTATGGTAGCAGGTACAGTAGTGAAGGAGGGAAGTTTAGTAGTATAGATAGTAGGCTAAAACCACTAAACAAATAAGTACACCGAGTTTACATCATTACAGCTTGCTTTATTCCCCCCTAAACCTACTTTACTTGAATTGCATATCGCCAACGACAATGGAAAATATGTGGAGATTAATACAAGTCAATTTAACTATCTACACTACACTAGAACTAATTGATTGTGATGCAGATTAGATTTTCATTTGTGTAGTTTTGCTGCGAATAAGTACTGTAAAGTATACTGTAACTGCTTATAGAATACAATTTTCAGCAGAGTGCAGCAAATGTAGGCCTACTGATGAAACAGTTGGTTTGTGCACAAGTGGGCTACACTGCGCACTTATAAATGTTCAGCACGGCAAACAGCATGTGGTATCCTTCCTTATCCTTGAAGAATGCCGCTTTACAGTACAGTAGGCCTACTATTCCAACGAAGTTATTGTTGTAAAACTGACCGCATTAATTTCTGTGTAACATTAATGCGCATAATGTTGTACTATAGCAAAGTATGACTAATACGTACTTATACCAGCTGGTGTTCTATGCAAACCGGGGTTTTACAATACACCAAGGAATCCTTACTACATTCCACAAATACTCTTTCCTTATATTCCACTATACTCTCACATACAGCAGCTGCCAAACGCATAAGACCAGTGGAAAATGGGAAGCTGAATTGGAAATATTCTGTTTTCCATACAGTTCCCGTAAGTTTTCCATATTTATATTCATGGGGTTTGAAGGGCAGATGTTTCAGTGCCCAGAAAGGGATAGCTCTGTACGCAATCCTACAGTAGAGGGGAAACTCGACGCGAGTAACAGCTGAATACTCTCAAAAATAAAACTGTATCCTGTTCCTTTGAGTTTCGTGTTGAATTTCTGAAAGCTATACGATCGGTTTATCGCTAGTGGTAAACCTAATTTATTTATAGTGATGCATTATGCAAACTTGATACATACTGTATGGCATATTGTCATTACGAATGGCGGGCAATCATATTCACTTTCAGAACTTTCGTCTCATTCGGACCTTTTGACCCAATACCAATTATCAAGCTCTTCATTCCACCCCTCCCTTTGTCACGCGATATCCACAACACAACCAATATTATTCATCATACCAGGCATAAGGATAATGAACTCCAGGTCAAAGGACATTTGTAGAATCGTACTGCACATTCGCTCTCGTATTGGTAAGGGTTACAGTACATATAACATACAGTAGTAGACAGACACTATCAAGTGTCAATCAATCAAAATAACCCATTGTTGGGATCAAACATACACAAATATAAAAACCGCGTCATAGTAAAACCACAAAACCACAAAAACCCGTAAAACTTGTCCTTGGAAATCTCACTGGAGTAAGGTGTATTCTATGACAACTTAATCATTATCACAGCACATTAAATACAGAAACTACCCTCTTTACTCTAGGCCTACGTTGCGTACTGTGTACTCTATTAACTATCTGCTACAGTATCAGTACAAACAGTATTAGTTGTCCTTTTTAGAGGTTTCGTGGGAACTTTTATAATGCGAATTATTTGCTTACCTTTATCTCTGAATACGACTCACTATTATAGTAAATGGGAATTCCTCGTTGTTGTTTGACAAACACAACATTTAGTTACTCTAACTGAATTTCTGAAATCGTATTGTACATTGTACACATACCTTACTTCCTCAGTTCATTCCACAGCTACTTACTTATGCGTTACAATAGTTAGTAGGAGTTGTGGCGCCTTGAACTTGGAACTACAACAATGTTAAAACCTTTGAACCATCCTTTAACTATACTAGACAAGGACACTTAGTGGAGCCTTCGCGCTGTACGTAAACCGTCTTTCTCAATGTATAAATTAATGATGCGTTCAGATGGTGTTAACTGGATGTAGAAACAGAGGTCATTTTCAGTTTGCCCGAATTAATTGCATTAAAACTCATTTAATCTTCCGACATTTCGCACTCTATCGGCAGACTGGCGAACTTCAAACCGATCACCTTCCTCACAAAGACGCAGCATATGTGGTCTAGTACTAGTACATATATTAAACATTCCGCTTACGGATTCATATCGCGGATATGGGGAAAGGTTTACTATTTCAGACATTTTGCCCTCTAGTGGCAGACTATAGAACTGCACACCGATTTCCGTCCCCCTAAACACGCAGGGTTTGCTCTACAGTAGTACATATCTCACAAGTTTCATCTTGAACGGATCATAAATAACAAGATAAAGGATTTCACTATTATAGACATTTCGCACTCTAGCGGCAGACTGGATCAGACATATCTGCTAAGTTTCAGCTTGAACGGATTGAAAGCAATGAAATGGAAGGATATTTAACGTTTAGTTAGTTATTTCGCCTCTAGCGGCTGTATGTAAACATCTTAACTTTTTCATAGCTCATTCCAGCAAAGTTTTATTTTAAGAAAGAGGGTAGTTCCTGGGAAATAAGCTTTCAAAGAATAGACCGACCGACACAAAATTAAGATAGTGGTACCCATGCTAAGCTCGCTTACTTTCGTGGCTCGCCCCTGCACGCGCAAGTATTCTTACTGCCGCCTATACACGTGGCTTACAACTAGGCAATTGTTAGGCGCGAAATTTGAATTTAACTAAATGTCACTTAATTTAGGATTGAAAGCACTGTCTGATCAGTACCGGTACCTCGTCTCGAACTGTACCCATACTGCCATACGACTGTACGTCTGTACTGCTGTACGTGAACCGCGCCCGCGCCCGCGCCGCGTTACTCGCCCACGCGGTCCTAAGTATCTTTTAAGTAGCAACGTACCCTACATATCCGTTCAGTGTTCAGCCGTTATAGATTATTTAATATATTTACACCTGACCTGTACAGTGATATGATTATCATTTCTGCATTATGATATAGGCCTACTGATATACAGATATAGCATATAGCATGCGGGGCACAGGACAGGCTAAGTCTGAAACAAACCTACCAAAATCTCAGCTCATCGCGTTTAGGCTATCATTTACTTTAATTTATTAATTAATATAATAGGCCTATATTTAATAGGGCCTACCTTATTAGCTTACCTAGGCTTAATTTATTGTTTTCGTTAAAATAACGTCTGAACGTGTTACTGTACCGCTGTACCGGTAACCGCCAAACAGCAAAATCCAATTTGCAGATGTGCCAATGTTTCTTTGACCTTTACCGCTTTGATATCTCGACGTAACTGCGGTGTAAATTGCGAGCAATTACAGCCTGCCCTACGGCTACTGCCCCTACGGGTACTTTACTACAGGCAGACCGGTATCGGTGATTCTATTTATGTTATGTACGGCATTACCTTAAATACAAATACCATTTTTAACTTAATATGTTTCTGTTATGCTACCGATTGCCGATCGGACACAAAATTCCCGGCGCTGACCCACAAATATGTATCGCCTAAATTTATATAAACACAATTTTAACTTCCTCAATCACAAACCCTGGCGTGGAAGATATAATGACTCGGATTACGTTTTATTACAACAAAAATATAAATCATGGCGCAATAAATTCTCGACGTATTCTTCTATTAACAACGCCGAGCAAGAAGATGTTGTTGAACTCCAGCCACAAGGATTTGTTACAAAGTCAAACTCTGGAGAAACGCCACGCATTAACCCAGCTGGTATCCCAATGCTACCAGAAAACATACAGCGTCATATATTCGGGGATAACAAAGAATCTTACCGGTACGATACGAAAACAATAGAATCGATACAATGTGAGCAGAGGCGTCACCAGTTGCGAGACCAAATACCGGATAATAACACGGAAGAAACCCAGACTCCAGCTGTAAACATTAACCTTCCTCCGTTACAAGGTGGAGATATCGCGTCCCATTTTTGGGCTATAGGTAAACGACAGGCGCACCCGTATTATTTGCTGGCGCGCGAGTTGTGTGCGGTTGGTAGGGAGTGTCCGGGGGTTCCGGATCCGAGTTCCTGGAGATTGATTCCCGGATGGACGCGCTACGTAGACGGACAACCGCCCACGCAAGTCGCCGTCCCGGAAGCAGCAGCTGTGGCATTCGATGTCGAGGTTTGTAATAACTTTATACGTTTGTTTATAAAAAATAGTGCTGCCGGAGTGGAGGCCTTCGCGCAACACGTGACAAAACTTGTTAAGTGTCAACTCAAAATAATTATATTCAAAATCTAAGCCGATGTCCCGTTACCACCTAGAGGCAGATTGGGTAACTGCAGTCGATTTAAGACGTCACAAAAAGGTCTAGAAGGACTGAGGTCTAGAATATATGTGTCAGGTATCAATCAGGAAGAAAATATTATAAACAATAATACGATAATACGAAATGGCTGAAGGTTTTTAATTCAGTCATTAATTCAGTCATCCCACTAGCGGTAGACTGGAGAACTACCGAAATATTACCGTCGCGACAAAGACGCAGACTATGGGTGGTCTACAGTCTAGCATGTATCTCTGCCAAGTTTCAACTTGAACGGATAACAAATAACAAAACGAGAGAAGGTTTTCATTTTCAGATATTTCGACCTCTAGATGCAGACTGGAGAACTTCAGCAGACTGACCGGTTTCTTCACAAAGATGCAGCTTGTGTAGTAGATAGGTGCCAAGTTTCAGCTTGAACTGATTAAAAACACAGAAATCGGTTAGACATGTAGTCCTCAAGCGGGAGAATGTTGAACTGATTGTACCTGAAAGTCCCACCCCACCCCCCCCCCCCCCCCCCCCCCCGATCTGATAAAATCTCAACTTTTGGTCTTATTGATGCCTCCAAATTTCAACTCGACAACTTAAAATTCGACAAAGTTATTAGCATGTCAATTTCTTAACGACAACAGCATATATTTGCAAATATTGACCAACCGTCAGTGTCAGTTCGCAAGGCTCCGCCAACTTCGTGGCTCGCCGCACATAGTAAATGCATGGCGTAGGGACATACTGAGAAATATTGTCGCAATGTGATATAAAATTGAAATTCTGGCGATTTGGTAGAGCGAAATTAATTCCAAACAAATAAATAAATCTAAATATTTCGTTTATTTTAGATTCTACGCCATTAGTTTAGATATCGGAATTATTAGGAAAATAAATACGAATATTATAGATAATAAATTTATTAAACTATATGAAACGGGCTTACCTTATGTTTATTAATTATGATTATTTAGGAAATTTGTTAATCTTGTACTGTAACTAGATAGAAACTTGATACCTAGTTAGGAACGACCTTATTTATTTTACAGTTTTCCCCGGGGGCAATTATTGTCATGTCACGATTATATATGTATAATTTATTGTTAAAAATTTTTCCAAAGGTCCTTCGAAAGTTAAGCTGAGACGAAGTGATATTTGTCGCCTATTATTGGCGGATTGATGCAGTGGTTCACAGGTTATTAAGCATAGACGGAGTGATATTTAGCGCCTCCTACCGGAGGACCATGAAATTGCAGAACGCTAAATTTATCTAAATATTTTTTGTAATACATATACCCTGTATTAAACTGTATGCTAAGGCCTGCTTACTTCGTGGCTCGCCCCACCTACTTTTACAATACCAAATATAGCGTTTTTTTTACAACAACTATAACTTATGTTTTATACTTTATGTTTTCGTGGTGTTTAAAGGCCTCTTTAGCTCATGTAATAACTAATGTGGGGCGAGGCATGCCACTAAGTAAGCAAACCGTAGCATACAGTTTAGTACAAGTGCCAATCAGCGTTGTCCATCTGTCCGTCCGTCCGTCAGTATTTCTGTGTGTCTGGCTCGATGTTTGGACATCATTATCTCATCAACGGCAAGGTAAATTTTTTTACTTTCGTTCTGCGCGAAGTCCCCACAACGTGAGATAATATATTCAGAAGTAGTTGGCCTTGTTAGGGGGGGGGGGGGGGGGGGTCACTATGATTGACTATAAATTTTCATACCCTTATTTATGAGGACGTGCATTTTATTAATTGATGTTTGTACACTTGTACAATAGGTGGATAATTATTCTGTCCGAGTCTGTTGAATTTTGCAAGAGTTGACAGGTTTTTAGATCCCATCGAATGCCATCGAGGGCAAAACTCAATACACGAGGGCAGAATATCGGAATTTCGGTTAACTGAAATTAGTGACACGGAGTTCTTTCCGAATCTTTTATCTGAAAAATTGCAAATTCTTATAATTAATAATGAATTGACCAATTATTTGATTAACAGAAAAACACAATTTAGGGAATTCGTTAATTTCTGGAAAAGCCTTTGCAATTAAGAATTTGAAATTTATAAATTGCATTCGCCAGAAAACGCGTACCGGTATTTCAAGTTTATGATTAGGGTAATTTAATTAAGCCTTTAAATGTTAGAATGCACACAACCCAGTTGAACATGTTGTTGCAAGAGTTTTCCGGGTCGGTGATTTCATTTCTGAGTTCAGTTTTACATTTGGTATCGTCATGTCTGTCTGAATTGCTGTATGTCTGTCAGTTAAAATATGTAGATAATTGATGAGGCGGCATGCAACGGCCAGGGGGTCAATTGTAAACATATTAAAGTTTACATTATGTGTCATTAATATGCTTTTTGGAAATAAGGGTCTTCCCCGGCTAATGATAACGTGAAAACAGAGTTAATTTAATTTAATTAGCGCTAGGCCTACCTGTACATATACTGTATTCCGGTAATGTATCTTGTGTATTGAAATTATTACTATTTAATTCTGTGTTATTAATTATGCCCGTGGAAGGGATTAGTCCCGAAGCCTCGCAATATATTAAATTAATTCTGTTTTCACGTTATCATTAGTCAAAATTTGACCTACAACTGAAATTATTTAAAAAAGGACAAGCCGTCTCCAAGGTGTATATAGCCCTTGGCCTATTTCACTGCCCATCCATAGACGGTATGCCTTATCTGCGTGCTGTATATTTCTTATAGAGTTTAGTTAGCCCCTGATGATGCCCCTAGAGGGAGAAATTAATTGGTAACATTATAATATTAAAGATAGAAATACTTGTCTGCTGACTAAACAGACAATGTGGATGACGTCAACCTGAAAACTGACATCGGAAATGAAATCATCAACCTTGAAATCCCCCATAACACAATTGTTAGCTAGTTGGTATGCTTTCCTATTACTTTGACGGACAGATTGCTTGACAGACAGAAAAACCGACATACAGCATAGTAGGTTTTGTTAAAAGTGAAAACTGACACCGGAAATGAATTCAGCCACCAGGATAACCCCCATAACAATACTGTTAGCTGGGTGGAATGCTTTCCTTATATTTTGATAGATAGACAGACGGACATACAGATAGATCGACAGACAGACCTAATAGATTTCGCTGAAAATGAAAACTGACATCGGAAATGAATTCAGCGACCAGGAAAGACGCAACAAAGAGTATTTAGCTAGGTGGAGGTGGTACTGTATAGTGTATATTGTGACAGGCAGATCGTCGGACGGACAGAGAGACTGTGTGTGACATAATAGTGTTCGTTACAAGTGAAAACTTCCGATTGGAATGAAATCAGCGACCAGGAAAACCCCATAAAACAAAACTTTTAGCTAGGATGAATGCTTTTGTTATATTTTGACAGACAAACTATCAAAAACACAATCCCAGACAGACAGTTTTCACAGACATTTACACAGAGTAAGGTTAACATTATCACTCATAACATTTGAACTACATTTGCTATTAACAAACCTTTTGAAGTTTTAAAATCGTCATAAAAATCTGAATTATCGTGGATCGAAAATATATAGTGGATCGAAAATGAAAAATAAACTTTTTTCGGAATTAGTGACCCCCCCCCCCCCCTTAAATATATTGCATTAGTATCTAAGGTGCATTTAACTCTAAAGTAGTCGTCAATATGCTATACATCACAACATTGACTATATGAACATTTTTGTCCAAATATTATAATTAGATCACTGTATACTCTTTCTTCACTATATTTTTCACAAAAAGTCGAAATCGTGTTCCTGCAACATATCTGTCTGCACGGTGAGTGTTGTGTCTGACTTGTACAAATAACATATAACAAATTATTATCCATATCAAAATACATAGAGATATTATTTGGTTTAATTACCACTCATGGGTATGTTAAAAAATATGCAAATATGCACAAATATGAAATTTAATTTTAATGAATTAAAATAAACTATAATCAAGATTTATTCTGCCTCTAGGTCAGGGGCGTTAAAAGAGCTGATAAAATTTATTTATCATGTACTTTGAGGCACATTTAAAAAATAACGCTAGCTTACGATCGGAAGTAGGGCGCCAACAGTTAGGAGTTAAACATATAATAGTCGCAGTACGCACCATAGTTTCCAGTAGAAACCTCGAGTTTTATAGACATTTCAAATGATAATTAATGTATTTATTATTTTGCAGATATGTATGACTGATTCACGTTTACTACCTACATTAGCAGTGGCTTTAACCAAAGATGCCTGGTATTTGTGGTGTTCGCCGCGCCTAGTCGACTCAACCTGCACTACCCCGTTCCCTGAAGGAAGGGCCTCCTTGGACCTACTGATCCCATTAGAAACAGACAAGCAGACAGACACACCGAGACTGGTAGTGGGACACAACGTGGGGTTCGACAGGGGTTATGTGCGGGAATCATATATGCTGGAGTCTAGCAATCTGCGTTACCTGGATACCATGTCCATGCACATATCGATGGCAGGTCTCACCTCTTCACAACGTGCTATTTGGCAGGCGAAAGCCGCAGCGTCGAAAAGGGGTCTTACGGATTCTCATATAGAAACGACAACCAAAATTGTAAGGGATCATTTGAATCGGCAAAGTTACTCTAAATTTGGCATATCCAAGTTCGACTGGATTGACCAATGCAGTCCAAATGGATTAGCCGATGTTTATCGGTTGTACTGCGGGAAGAAACTCGATAAAGCGAAGAAGGAAGTATTCATAAAGGGTTCTCTTCAGGACGTTAGAGATTCTTTCAACATCAGCGTGAATTATTGCGCTTCCGATGTCTTGGCGACAGTGAAAGTTCTAGACTCTTTACTACCCCAATTCATATCCCGGTTTCCCCATCCTGTAACGCTAGCGGGAATTCTGGAAATGGGACAAGCTTTCTTACCTATCAACTCCAATTGGGAGAAATATATCAGACTTTCCGAGGAAACTTACAATCGTTTTAAAGATGAAATGAAAAATATTCTAAGTGAAAAAGCAGAAAGTGTAAAAAATAATTACATCGAAGGTCAAAAATACGAAAAAGATCTTTGGTTGTGGGATTTGGATTGGAAAATGACGAAACCAACTCGAATATTAAAATCTACTGTATGTAATCCGTCTGCGAGTGCGAGTGCATTGAATGCCGAGATTCCGGTTTGGTACAAAGATCTCATGATGTCTCCCAATAAACCGGATTACATAACCGGACCGGTGAACATCAGCTCGAATATGATGTTGTCGCCTAAACTATTGAGGTTGACGTGGTCAGGGTATCCCTTGCACCACACCGACCAATTGGGTTGGGGATACATTGTACCCTCCACCAGTGAGGCAACCGCCAATGCCAAAGTCGTCGCTCCCAACTCCATAAAACCCAAACAATCCAAGCGAAAGTTATTAGATGACTACTCGAAATTCCCTTTGAAACAGTTCCTTGATTATTGCAGTGATAATAATCTCCGTTGTGATGAGGACACATTCAAGAAAAGTCCGAAAGTAAAAAAAGTTGATGAAGAACTAGATTATTATGCAGAGGAAAGTGATAGTTTTATTGATGGATTTATAGACTTGGATAAGCAAAGTAGTCTATCAAAGTTACAGAGTAGCAGTAATATTGCTGGCCCTTACAATATTGGAATAGAAGGAGTCAATTTCTATAAATTACCCCATTCCAATGGTTACCAGAACAACGTTGGAAGTCCTTTAAGCAGGGAATACTTGCACCACATCGAAGAGGGAAGGTTGGATTCCAAGGACAGTCACGATTTAGTTCTTAAGATACTCGATATCAACAGGAAGACATCGTATTGGAGAGGTAACCGGGATCGGATTATGGAACAGAAGGCTGTGAGTTGGGGGCCTGATGGTGAGTGTGTTGGTGGAGGGGAGTCTGAGTGTAATGGGTACGGCGCAATTGTACCTCTTGTGGTTGTCATGGGTACTGTGACTCGTAGGGGAGTCGAACGCACGTGGATGACAGCTTCCAACGTTGATGACAATCGGATTGGTAGCGAGTTGAAGGCGATGATTCAGGCACCTCCGGGATACAACATCGTCGGCGCCGATGTTGATTCGGAGGAGTTGTGGATAGCGGCGGTGCTCGGGGATAGTAGAGGGGGTTGGAGGAGGAAGGAGCCAGGGAGTGATCGGGAGTTGATGGACAGTGGGGAGTCTGGGCGACCTTTGGGTACCGTACACGGCAGCTCTCCGTTGGGATGGATGTGTCTGCAAGGGGATAAATCTCTCGGCACGGATATGCATTCCCGTACCGCTGAGGCGATCGGAATCAGTCGTCACAACGCCAAAGTCGTAAACTATGCCCGAATCTACGGCGCTGGGTTAGGATTGACTCAGAAGCTCTTGCAGACATTCAACCCACAGTTGGACGCAAAGGAGGCTAAAAGAAAGGCCGCGCAAATATTAGAATCAACAAAAGGGGTTAAGATGCAACGGTTGACTGCAGCAGGAATGCTGTCCCTTGATATTTTCAATAAACATTTGACAATGATATCGCCCGAATTAAGAGAACAATTAGCAATTGAATTATCGTACTGTGAAGAAATGTCCAGTTACACGAATTCCAATGTGTATCTTACGAAGAAGACAGTAGAAGCATTAAGGCAGTTGTTGACGAAGGAATGGGGTGGCAAATGGTCGTACACGAGCCTACAGGACCCTTCAGATTATATTTACTACGGAGGTACTGAATCGCACATGTTTACGGCGTTGGAGTTTATCGCTAATTCGTCGTCCGTACCCCGAACTCCCGCTCTCGATTGCGCCATCGCGAAGTCGCTGCAACCCGACCTGGTTGGTCAGGATTTCGCGATGTCACGCACCAATTGGGTGGTCCAATCCTCTGCCGTAGACTACCTACACCTACTGCTGACTAATAGCAATTGGCTGTTCAAGGAATATCAGATAGACGCTCGGTTTATTCTCAGTATCCACGATGAAGTTAGGTATTTAGTTCGCAGTAAGGATAGATACAGGGCAGCCTTGGTTCTACATGTGTCCAATCTGTACACGCGGTCAATGTTCGCATATAAGTTAGGCATGCGGGACCTGCCGAACTCGGTGGCTTTCTTCTCCGCAGTCGACGTTGATTGGGTAATGCGGAAGGAGGTAGACCTCGATTGTAGGTCTCCGTCCAATCAGAACGGGTTGCGTGAGACCTATGGTATACCGTTCGGCGAATCCTTGGACATTCACGAGGTTCTAGATAAACTGAAGTCGACTAGTTTAGTGGATACGTAGATAGAAGGCTGGTGGCTGCTTCGGTCGTATGGTTTAAAGATATATCAGATAAGATATCAAGAGATATTAATCTACAATTATTAGTAGTACCGCTATCAGTTCAATTATAATGCAGTTTTAAAGAATTACGTACTTTACAGAATTTTTGATTAGTATATTTTTTTAATTCAATTTGTAGTTGTGGCGTGATTTGTTGCCAATATAAAAAAGATAAAATTTGATGATTTATCAAATCAATGTTTTGTTTCATGATTGCGGTGTATTATCAACCTCTCCTTCCATGCTGCGAATACTTGTTTTATAAACCACGCCAGAATAGTTATTTTCTATCACGCATTTACTTTGGATCATTCTGATCCGCATACATTTGTGTTATTCCCCATTAAAAACTGTTTAAAATAACAATACAATGGTGGGCTATGTAAAAAAATATCAGAATTCGCCCTAGGGAAAATAACCAGTTATTAATCCTATCCCGATTTTGGTAGCTTAGTTACGGCCAATCAATTAGAATATAATAATAAAATATAAAATATTTGCATATTAATAGGTTCCGCACTAGCTACCATATGTACTTTTCACAACCAATTTGTTTAGAACTTTATTACAGAGTTGTTGCCAGCAGATGATCCCGTAAGGCAGCGACAGTAATGTACAGAGAGAGGCCTTGCATACGTGGAAAGTAGTTAGGTATAGTAAATCTGGAACCGAGATAGATAAGCATACCTATTATTTTCGACACTACTGGTTCCGTTCTCCTACTTTCCCCGACAAATTTTTTATCGTAGCATTTGTTAATTTTTATAGAATTTCAATTTTTTATAATGTAGTTCCTTTTGAAAATAATATTATTCTAGAAGGAATACCGTTTTGACTAGGTTTCCTTATAGCACTACATTTTTAAAGCTTATATCATTGTTACTATGGCAACGTTGAAGAGTTGTAGAACAAATGGAATGTATTATATACTATTCTAGAACATAAATAAAATAAAAAATATGATGTCTTGGAACATATAGTTAGTTTTTTTAAATTTAAAAATAGCTAGTAAATAAAATAAAATTGTATTTAAATGAATATTGAAAATTGGTATATTTCTAACATAATATACCGGTAGCTAGTTTTTTTAAATTAAAATAGCTATTAAATTAAAAATATTATTTTTAAATAAATTTCTGAATGCATTTAAATGAATAATTGAAAATTACCAAACTAGCAAACATTAATAAAAAAATGTTTGTATTTTTTTTTTAATTACTAGCTATTTTAAAATTGAAAAATAACTAGCTATTTTTGTAGAACGTTATATTTTTAATTTTATTTATGTTCTAGAATAGTGTATACTATGTATATTGTGTTCTAGAACTCTACAATGTTGCCACGGTAACCATGATTTATGGTATAAAAATGTAGTGCTACACGGATACCTTAGTTTTAATATTTATTGTCTGCATCAAGAGTTAGTCCCCCAATCTACAAAACTGTGATAACAAAAGTCACAGTTCTAGTATGGGATACCTTAATGTGCACTTAATTTCTAGGTATACTATCTTATTGAATAACATTATCTGAACACTCGAGAGCAGGAATTAAAAAACGCGGTTCCTTTCCATCAATCAGTATCAAATTTAAACATACACGATTTTTTGCTTTAATGGAAGTTCTACATACAGGCCTCCGACATGATGGTAGGCCAGTAGCGACGGGTGTGTAGGCCTACTTTAACGACCACCCAACAACGGTCAGAAATGTTATTCAAGAAATATCGATCGTTGGGGAGATAGGGGGGGGGGGGGGGGGGGGGGGGGGGGGGGGGGTTAATTTGACCCATCTAGGCGAATTAATATTTCGTCTCAATGTTAAATTAAAAATTAAGGGAAATGAGCGGGTTGCAATTGCACATTATTCTAACTTACAGTTGAATTTTTAGAAGTAATCAGCTGTTATTTGCGTCGATTTGCCCTGGCGCGGTATAAAAGTAAAAAAAGTAAAACTTTTATTCGGCCGTTAGGCAAGGGATTACGTGCAAAGTCAGGCGACTTATTTCCACTGCGGGCCCCCTCGAACTATACTCCCCAGAGGAATAGCCAGTACTCATTTAGCTACCATTTAAGGATGCAAGTAAAAATGCGCCCTTGTTACATCCGCTTTTTAATCCGTCGAAAGTCCCATTATCTGTAGCTGGGAAATAAATCTGAGAAAGAGCTATAAAATTTAAGCTGTTACTTACTACAGTATATAAATACATAATTATTAATAAATTTACTACTCTGTTGCAGAAAGGCCACATATGATATGGCAGCATTAAAAATGACTGAAATAATAGACATAAAATACGATTACTGAAATAATGTCTACCATAAGTCATATTCGTTGAATTAAATCGTATCAATGCAGTATAGGAAAAAAATAGTGATAAAATATATATGCATATTTATTTCCCCCCAAAAATACCAAGCCCCATTTTTAATCAACTCCCCCCAAACAAAACCCTTTTAGAAATGTTTGAAGCCTTATCAATAAATTACTCGTAGGTGAGTGAAAGTAATGGGGAATAACACACTTATTACCCTATTATTGAGTTATTTTCCCGGTTATTTAACCCTTGGGCAGGAACACCCTCGGGTTTCGCCCTCGGGTTGTTTCTTACCCGCGGGTTAAATAACCGGGAAAATAACTCAATAATAGGGTAATAATATAGATACTTAAATAATTATTATCTTGGGATTAGTGGGCTAGAATGGTGTATTAATACCCTCTAAACCATTCCTGATGTTTTTATGTGTAAAGATTAATAATGCTGGTAATAATTCGATTGGCGGATGGTGTCGTTAAACGATATTAGGCGAGACCTTTCAGCGGAATGGATGAACTATTCGCTACCTACCTACCGAAATCTTGTCCAATCTATGGAATATTGTATAGACCTTCTATCATATACAGGATTCGGTTTTTAGCAGATAGGTGCGCTGACGAGAGATCAGTTGAGGCTCTTGGTATTCACCAGACAGAGGAAAATCACTCGAGGTCTGCTTCACTTGGGAACATACGTTACTAACCGCTTACTCCAACGTGCTGGGGCCTGTCCTTACATTCCTTACACATGTTGTTACGATTTTCTTTCAGTATGACTGTACCGTATATTCAGGTTCTCGTTTCATATTTCACTCACTAGCTTACGCTCGTTCATGGGAATGTTCCGACTCAAGCCGGCGTGAATTACAGTAACTACTTCATTTAAATTAAATATATAGGCCTTTTAATACCATTTTATCTCTTGTTATTTCGTGGTAGCTAGGTTTTTTGTATTTTTTATATTATTTTTCTAATTTGTTTAAAATGTTTTTAAAACAGAAATACTTGTCCGAGATCATTCATATTTTAAAATTAATTACGGGAACTTTCGTTCGTCCTTTTCAAATTAGATATTTATTCAATATGTGGAACCATGTAAAACATATAATAACTACACCATGACCCGTAATAGTGTCATTTTCGGATAAAATTTTTTTACTTTTCCAACTTTTTCTACAAATCTTATCATATTGCTTTAAATTTGAAACACAACTAGTTCAACTCACCGCGGTTGTTCCTTTAAATTTTTTTATACGCGTTATAAACATGTGTACAGTATTTTGCGAAATTGAGATTACCGTAATGAGTTTTGGAGCTAAACAGCACCAAGCTCATCACACCCCATTACAGGTGTGCATCATATGGATGACGGGCCTTCAGAGTCGCCGCACCAACTCTATGGAATAAACTGATCACGAGTTGCGATCAGAAAGGAACACATCGAAATCTTCAGACTTATCTCTATATTTCAACTGTTTCAAAGCGAAATTCAAATTTAGTTATATATTTGGAAGAATACTACTAGGATCGGCATGCTGCATTGCAGCTGCATTTTTAAGAATGCTGTGCCGGCTTGTCAACAAAATTGCACCGCCACAACTCCCTATCACCCATGACATTTGCTAGATCATCCGCATCTTTAAGGCCAGTGTCCTTTAAGATGCGTCTCAAGAAAGTCATGGGCTGTCCACCATGCTTATTCACTCCATGAGGCTGCCAAAGTACAAGATTATGCACTGGCTGATCCTCACGGCGAAAGCAATGTCCTGCAAAGCGGAGGCGATTTTGTTCTAGTGTCAAGCTTGGGGGAACCAATGAGACACCTCCAATGTTATATAGTGTCTGGTTGGAGATGTGTGCATTGTACTTGACACAATGAACCCGGCGTAGCATTCTTGTGAATGTGCCATCCAGAGATTTGGTGTCCTCAGCAGTTAGAGCCCAGCATGGACTCCCGTAGAGGAGTACTGGAACTACTGCTGCTCTAAATAATCGGACCTTAAGTTTCCGATTAATTCTCGGTGACTTCCAAATCCTGGAAAGCCTATTCAAGGCTGCCCATGCCTTTCCCTTACGTATTCGAAGGTCCTCACCTGACTTCCGGATCCATGATCCCAGGTAACAGAAGTCGTCCACATGCTCAAGCATACCATCCTTTGAGGTTATGCTCATCCGATCAGAGACTTGCTGAGGACTTTCAAAGTTAACTGTCAGAATTTTGGTCTTTCTGGAGTTAATAAAAAGACCAACACTAGAAGCAGCATGTTCTAATGAGCTGAGGAGCCGTTGGATGCATTTGGAAGAATCCTTGCAACGCAAGCTTTCTATAGATATGAAAAATTACGACTAAAGTGAAGAATGGCCACTATACAAACACGGTAACAACGACGGTAACAACCACGGTGAGTTGAACTAATTGTGTTTCAAATTTCAAGCAATATGATAAAGATTTGTAGAAAAATCCCTCTGATGACACGGACACCCGTGTCCGTGTCATCAGAAAATCCCCTCAGAAAATAACACCACGGGTCATGGTGTAATTTATTTTCCAAAAATAAAGTAACATTTTTTCTCTGACTTTATTATCCGCATTTTTGAGGAATAATATGCATATTTTTTTTCGATTTTTTTAGTAAATGCTGCTTGTATTATTTCGAGGACGTTAGATTTAACGTTATATTCACAAAGTGTACGATATAACTTACAGTAGAACTTGGCACCCTCCTATTTTATTATATAATGTTTTCCTACATGAGATTACTAGAACGTCAGCAAGCTGTTATTAAACGAAATTGTATTTCAAGTTTAACTATATCCTTTTACCCATATTGCCGTTTTTATGGGAAGTGTCCGGGGGTGGGGGGGTTGTCCGGTCACCATTACGACAGATATACGGTTTGAAGTAAAAGGTATGACAATATGTGACTGAACAAAATATTTGAAATGCATTTAAAATCCATAAAAGTCTGATTGAGTCTGAGTCCCAAAACTGAAATAAAATGTGACGTAACAACGGATATGTGTGGAACGTAGGTCGTTAAAATAATTAGGCCTATTCCAACTCGGTGTGGTTAAATATTAAATTAAACAATACAAAAGTAATCCTTGATTCGTCGCTGTTTCTCCGCCAAGGATATTGAGCCGTTCCACGAGCGATTTCTTGACGTAACGGTACTTGAGCACCGATTCGATCTGCGCCACAACTTGAATACTGCCACCACTGGCAGCCACCTCGTCGACCAACCCTTGGCCTGGAACATCTGTGCCAGGCCCACGATCTTCTGTACCGAGCCGCCCAGGGGTGGTCTGCGTCTGGGCCAGGTTATAGCCCAGGAAGTTCCACGATTTGCGCTGAGCCACTAACGCACCACCGAGGTGAAGGAAAGTCGACAGGTGAGAATTCTTATTCCTCGAGAAAACAGACCAATTAATTTCATTGGCGCTTCTTTTAAATATTTCGAATAATATTTCCATATCCTTTGAGGTGTCAGTCATCAGTAAAAAGTCGTCAGCGTAAGAAATGGCCTCCAACCAGACAGATTTAATGTAACAACCGGCGTTAGATATCTCGAGGTTGTCCATGATGCTGCGCTCGTATAGGTTAAACAGTATTGACGACAGAAGTGAACCCTGTTTCACCACCGCGTGTCACTAATATTCCTTCGCAATCTATAAGACCGTCAAATTTCAGATAGACGGTTCTGTATTTACCATATAGTATTCTAGAACAGTTGCTACTATGTGCGGGTTAACGAACTCCAACATTTTCCGTCCCAATATGTCGTAGTCGACAGAGTCAAACGCAGCTTCGATATCCAACTGGCAGATGTACAATGTTTATCTCTGTGAGAGTTTAAATTCAAATATTCTAGAACTGTTGCTATGGCGATATCGTACCCAATCTTATCTCGATACGCAGTTTGATTATTATGCAGTTTAATATTTGCCAGGAAGTCACTTAATATGATGCGTTCGAAAACTTTAGCCCAGATACTTATGGACGCTATGGGTCTATAGGAGCCGACGTTAAATAAGTCCCGTTGTTTACCTAGGCTGGTTATTACTGAATTACCAAAAGAGCAACGTGACTTGATTCCAATCCAGACATAAATGTATTACCCTGGATAGCAGGTCGCAAATTGGGTCCGGGTTCATATACAGTAAGGGATGCGAGGTCGGGGGACTTACCAGTAGATAACACTGAATCACTGTGGATTCAAGTGGATTGACAATAATTAGTGAAATGTTGTTAAGCTGTCAAAGTGTAGTTGCGGTTATTTAATTTCGCGTTCTACAATGTTGATAATATGTTTGAATTGGATTGACAGGTTCGTTATAGGAGATTATATTTCCTGATAAATCATTATTTTTTGTGGATTTGCAATATTTTTAGTGATTAATTAATTATTTAGTAACGACGAGTGTTCTTTTATTGAGATTTTGGCATTAAATTTAGCGAAAATCACGTCATTTTTAGTAAAAATTTCATTACTTTTATTGAGTTGAAAAATAGGTCCCTTAAAAATTCAAGATATTATACGACCAGACATTACTGTAGTATTTCCATTTATATATTATATGTATATACCGGTATTTAATAATAAAGAAAAAGGGCTAAAAGTAGAGAAGTGATTTAAAGGGGCAATAAAAAAATATTTCTTAATGATATTTAAATTTAAAAATCTTAAGATTACTTCTCAGTTGGTATAACAGAATTACCACAGTCAATGACTAATACAGTATAATGTTTCTTGCTAAAATCTGGCAAAGATATCACTTTTCAACTACAAAAATATGTTCATCTGCTGTTCTTCAACAGTTTAATTGCAATCGTGGGATGAAACTATATACAAAGTTGACAATATTCTGGTCCTCCTACCTTTATTTGCAGTCCCCCCCCCCCCCCCCCCCCACTCTTGTGTATTCGTGCAAAAAAACTCGTCAAAATTTTAATGTTAAGTGCTACTTTACAACCAAACAAATATGTGTATAATTGAGTTATTATTTAGTTTTGGTCGTTACTTCGTTACCTTTAAAATAAGTTTATACACCGACCCCGCAAGATTTCACGTATAAACCGTACGTGTTCCATCAGATGACCAGTGATGTACTGTATAAACTCCTTAATCCTTCAACAAGGTTTCCTAAAGCAAATAAAACATTAATATCGCGTAGAATATCGCGTAGAGACTCTGTCAGTTCATTATCAACAACCCGGACCTACTCAATTGTGAGTTGAGTCAACAAAGGGAAGCTTCGTAGGGTCGTTATAATATACCTACAACTCCTTACTGTTACAAAAAATAAAGTAAGGGTTTCTACAGAGTTTATTACTGTCAGAATGTTGTCATAATCTACATCTAATTTAACATGGTTGAGATACAATTCCTTTAAGTTAGTGAATATATTATCTAAATCAACCGATGAAACATGAGAATCTACAATTTCAACTCGAATGATCTGCGGTAATGTAATTTCTTTGATTATGGCTTCCTGAATAAGTCCAACGTTGAGACCATAAAATTTTAACACCTGTAAGTTGGTAAAGCTCTGTATTTGATCGAATATAATATTAGATTCTGATTGAGATGGCCATGTCAAATTTAAGCGTAAACACTGAACTGTATCCTTGCACTGGGGGAGAATGAAGTCTATAAATCGGTTAGCAATAGTGAAGTTAGGCCCATCTAGACCTAGACCACTCGCTAAATGAAAATCAACAAACTCGAAGTTCGTTGGGTTTTTATTCCACGTTTAATTAAACCCATTAGTAAATCCATAGAATCTTTTGTTTCTTTAATGATGATAGAGACATGGGGTAATAATTTATGTAAATTTACCAGATCATTGACTGACATTTTACATTTGGTTATGGTCAAAGTTTGCAATCTTTCAAGTTGGGATATGATACCAAGTTCCGGAAAGGTGACAACTAAACAGGGTTTTCCGGGAATACTTAATGTTTCAAGGTTTGGACAACATCGCACGATAGTACTGAGACTGACTGGTCTATTTCTTCTCATCCTCAGAGTGGTGAGTTGGGGGATCTTACAACCCTTCTTATCGCCCTCCTGAGGCCAGCACTCTGTTCTTAACAGAGTTGAGATAAGGGAACCTAACATAACCGATGGAACAAAAATCCGTAGCAGACAATATATGTTCTTGGTAACGTAATAAATAATCTATACAGATCCAATATACTCTCAATCCTTGGGTCACCATGGGTAACCATTTTAATACAGTAGTATGATAGATACATCAGCGGGATATTGTTCGCCAAAAACTCTATTTCTTTCAATTATAATATCAACAGGGACGAAGCATTGCTCCAAAAATATACCCTTCTAGGATTCCATAATGTACTCCAAGGTTATTTGTGGGGTGTGAGTGTTTGAGCATGGGCGGGAGTAATTCGTCATACAAGTTGCAGTTGGTACATATGAGATCAGGACATAATTACTTGCGAAGAAGGGACGACATGCGAGTTCGTGGTCCTAAAGTAAACGCCAACCAGTTAGAAATAGCACCACTTATATCGTTGTTACGATCAGCATAAACCACTTTCCTATAATATTCCTTTATTTTTTTAAGAATTGTAAATGTACGCAATACTAAATGGCCCAAACTCATAAAAAGTGGCCAAAAACCATTCCCACACGATTCGACTTAATTTTAGAATGATATTTTTTTTGGAACCTAGTAAAGTTATATATATTTTTGAAGATAATTTTATGGTCCAACAAATGCACAAAAAATCATACTGCCACTCCGACTTTGAAAGATTTTACAGACCTTTTAGTACTAAAAAATGCAGGATTTTTAATTGTCCAAAAAAGTTCATTGCATTGTGGGGGATGTATTTTGACATCTACTAGGTGTATTTCAACAAGTTATAGCTCATTTTAAAGCTAAATAATAGAGGAATGCAATGGAATAACTCCCAAATTGTTTTATTGATATCATATTGAAATACAACAATATATAATATACCCATATTTTTGACAATTACTTGTCCCAAACGGGAACACCTGAAATCACCAAAAGGTTTTTATTGGGATTCTATAAACTAAATTCTTATTTGAAAGGAAAATCTTCGGGAAGTTGAACATTCAAGATTTTACGAAAAAATACAAAACACAACCGGAGATATGGCTGGTTTTATAGGTGCGAGTCGATTATGTCAATTAGGATTGTCCCATGTGTATAACACCAAGTGCACTGCTTTACCATGCTCTAGAATCAGTTCTAACAAACGTGATAATGAAGATTCTAATATCAGTCTTATCAATATATCAGATATTGGTCTTTTGCGTGAGTAATCATTTGTGGCAACAATTGACTGTGGAATAGACTTTAGCTGCTATTACATTTATCAGCATGAGCTTTGTCCCACCTGTAACAAAAGCCTGTAACACAAAAAATCGTTACAGGGCGGGACTTCCCACACGTAACATGTAAATCGAATAAATTTGGGCTACAGAGTGGGACACAGAGTGCAGCGCTTAGAGTATAATTTTAAATTTAAGTTTTTAGCGCTAAATAAATATAATTTGATTGATTTGATTGAAACGTCTCACCTGTAACACTTCAGTAGAACCGCAATAGTACTACTAATTGTATTTCTAGTTAATGAAGTTGCTAAGGCTAAGAATATGAAAATCCGTTGGATATATTTGGAGGTTGGTCACGGGAAGGGCCCTTGCGGATAATAATAAATAATAATAATAATAATATTGGTTATTTATATAGCGCTTTATTATGCTCGGCATACTCAAAGCGCTTTTATTATCATTACCCCAGCAAAGCCAGGTTCCCATTATACCGCTGGGTTGACGTAGGCACTAATGTCTAAAGTGTCTTGCCTAGGGACACAACAATGCGAAATTTCTACAGCCTTTAGTCGGATTCGAACCTGCACCACCAAACACTATTGTGTAAGCAGTTCAGGCGCCGTATCCACTCGGACACTGCGACATTATATTGGATGGAGTTGGTGGAACGATTAAGGGGACATTGTCAAACATTATTGGCATGCACATTGATGGTGATACCCCTAGCTTCAATGACATAATTGCCATGCTGAAATCTCGTATAAAAACCAAGATATTTTCATACTCGCCTAATGATGTGGAACTGGTAAAGGATACCATACCAAGTAACATAGGCCCCCTCCAGGGAATTGGAAAGGCCCACGAGATTATATATAACCAGGGTGGCGATATCTATATTATAAATATTTCTTGTAAGAAAGTGAGTCCACTATTCTGCATCGAACATGGCGTGGCAGTCCGTCCATGTGTGTCAGGCGGAAGGTGTCATTGAAACTATTGAAGACGATGAATAAGATGGAATACTGGATGCTGATGATGTTATGGAAGGGAGAAGTGAGAGATATCGGTGGAGGTGGCGAGGCAGGGGATAGCGGTATAAGTGCAAGAGGAGGTGTTAGAGGTGGGCGGGCAGAATGTTAGAGGAGTTAGAAGAGCAGTTAGAGGTGGGAGGGAAAAATATAGAGGTGCAAGGGGAGCAGTTGGAGGTCAGAGGGGAAAAGGTAGAGGTGCAAGGGGAGCAGTTGGAGGAGCGAGAGGAGTAGTTCAGCGTGCGAGAGGAGAAGCGAGTGGAGACGGAGTGGGAAGTACAGGAGGATCTGTGGAAGATGTGGGAGACGGAGTGGGAAGCTCAGGAGGATATGTGGAATTGTGGGAAAGATGGAGTGGGAAGTATGGGAGGATCTGTGGAGGGTGTGGGAGACGGAGTGGGAAATACAAGAGGATCTGTGGAGGGTGTGGCAGACGAGTGGGGAGTACAGGAGGATCTGTGGAGGGTGTAGGAGACGGAGTGGGAAGTACAGGAGGATCTGTGGAGGATGTGGGAGACGGAGTGGGAAGTAAAGGTGGATCTGTGGAGGGTGTGGGAGACGAGTGGGGAGTACAAGAGGATCTGTGGAGGGTGTGGGAGACGGAGTGGGAAGTACAGGAGGATCTGTGGAGGAAGTGGGAGACGGAGTGGAAAGTACAGGAGGATCTGTGGAGGAAGTGGGAGACGGAGTGGGAAGTACGGGGGGATCTGTGGAGGGTGTGGGAGACGGAGTGGGAAATACAGGAGGATCTGTGGAGGAAGTGGGAGACGGAGTGGGAAGTACAGGATGATCTGTGGAGGGTGTGGGAGGCGGAGTGGGAAATACAAGAGGATCTGTGGAGGGTGTGGGAGACGAGTGGGGAGTACAGGAGGATCTGTGGAGGGTGTAGGAGACGGAGTGGGAAGTACAGGAGGATCTGTGGAGGAAGTGGGAGACGGAGTGGGAAGTACAGGATGATCTGTGGAGGGTGTGGGAGACGGAGTGGGAAGTACAGGAGGATCTGTGGAGGAAGTGGGAGAAGGAGTGGGAAGTACAGGAGGATCTGTGGAGGGTGTGGGAGACGGAGTGGGAAATACAGGAGGATCTGTGGAGGAAGTGGGAGACGGAGTGGGAAGTACAGGATGATCTGTGGAGGGTGTGGGAGGCGGAGTGGGAAATACAAGAGGATCTGTGGAGGGTGTGGGAGACGAGTGGGGAGTACAGGAGGATCTGTGGAGGGTGTAGGAGACGGAGTGGGAAGTACAGGATGATCTGTGGAGGAAGTGGGAGACGGAGTGGGAAGTACAGGAGGATCTGTGGAGGGTGTGGGAGACGGAGTGGGAAATACAGGAGGATCTGTGGAGGAAGTGGGAGACGGAGTGGGAAGTACAGGATGATCTGTGGAGGGTGTGGGAGGCGGAGTGGGAAATACAAGAGGATCTGTGGAGGGTGTGGGAGACGAGTGGGGAGTACAGGAGGATCTGTGGAGGGTGTAGGAGACGGAGTGGGAAGTACAGGAGGATCGGTGGAGGAAGTGGGAGACGGAGTGGGAAGTACAGGATGATCTGTGGAGGGTGTGGGAGACGGAGTGGGAAGTACAGGAGGATCTGTGGAGGAAGTGGGAGAAGGAGTGGGAAGTACAGGAGGATCTGTGGATGCTGATGACTTAGGAGTACTCTCAGAATCACTAGAGGGAGCCCAACGGCTCCTCAGCTCATTAGAACATGCTGCTTCTAGTGTTGGTCTTTTTATTAACTCCAGAAAGACCAAAATTTTGACAGTTAACTTTGAAAGTCCTCAGCAAGTCTCTGATCGGATGAGGATAAGCTCAAAAGATGGTATGCTTGAGCATGTGGATGACTTCTGTTACCTGGGATCATGGATCCGGAAGTCAGGTGAGGACCTTCGAATACGTAAGGGAAAGGCATGGGCAGCCTTGAATAGGCTTTCCAGGATTTGGAAGTCACCGAGAATTAATCGGAAACTTAAGGTCCGGTTATTTAGAGCAGCAGTAGTTCCAGTACTCCTCTATGGGAGTCCATGCTGGGCTCTAACTGCTGAGGACACCAAATCTCTGGACGGCACATTCACAAGAATGCTACGCCGGGTTCATTGTGTCAAGTTCAATGCACACATCTCCAACCAGACACTATATAACATTGGAGGTGTCTCATTGGTTCCCCCAAGCTTGACACTAGAACAAAATCGGAAATCACCATTCAAGGGCTCTGATTGGCTGATATCGGGCGTTACATTGTGTTACAGGAATGGACATCAGATTTTTCAATTATTTGTTACTAGACATCTCCAACCAGACACTATATAACATTGGAGGTGTCTCATTGGTTCCCCCAAGCTTGACACTAGAACAAAATCGGAAATCACCATTCAAGGGCTCTGATTGGCTGATATCGGGCGTTACATTGTGTTACAGGAATGGACATCAGATTTTTCAATTATTTGTTACTAGGAGGTCGGGGCTATTGGGAAATTACCACCATTGAATTCAGCGCATCGAGAGCTATCTGGTGATATATAATATTACATACTTTGGGGAACTTTTTGTGATTTTGAGCCAAATGAAATACGAATATAACTGGAACGACAGCCATAGGAAAGGCATAAATTATAAGTTAGTAATATGGAAAATACAACAGTTTTATATACAAATTTAGTGCTACCTTATTGGTTGAAGATTATATAAAATCAACATGTTATATCATTACGTCACATTGTATTGCGTCATGTCTGCCGGCTGCTATGTAATGAAGATATGAACTTTATCCATATCAGTAATAATCCAAAATTTGCCTTTGGGGAACATCCTGGTCTTACCAAATCGCCTACTTATTGTAGGTATCGACAGTGAATTGTTGTTATGTTTAATAATTAAGACCCAATTTTTCAGAAACAATAAAGAATACAATTTGCAGATATTTAATGAGATAAATATATAAGAAGAGTTACTGAAGATTATTATCATTATTAGTTAAATATCCAAAAGTATCATATAAATATAAAGTTGATGCTGCATGAGGTATCGTTTTTGAGTGAGGTATATCTATGATAGTCCACGTAAAATATTAATATGAAAAAATGCAGAAAGTTTAAATTGCGGACAGGCAGACTGAGGATGAGCGATGCGGGTGCGTTTCATATTGGAGCAATTTAATCCATGGCCATTATATATAACAATGAGAACTAAAAAACAAATAATCATGTAACTAAAAGTTATAAAATAAAACAACTAAAAAGCAATGATGACTAAAATTTAAGAACTTTAAAAAAATATATTGCAGCATATTAAGCGTGTATCATCATCACTATGGGAACAGTCTCCTTGACGACGTCCTGTCTCTACCGTTATGATTTTGCTTAGCAACGGGCACGGTTTCCCCATCACTGTGGTTGTAGACGCTGTTATCATTCCGCAGTAGGAACTTGGGTTCCGGGCTGGCCGTACTCAGTCCGTAGTAAACGTTCGCCGAGTCGGGGAATGTCCGAGTCGTCCCGTCCTCCAGTTGCTGCAGCAACGAGAAGCCGCGACAACGTTCCCTGGTCGCCTCCACGGGGTAGCCCTTCAGTATTGCACATTTTACGCTAGAAACTCGAGCGTCTGGAGTCACCTAGACAACGAGAAAACAACACCTCATGTTTATGGTGAATACTAAATCGCGGTAGTTGTTAAGCAAACAACAACTTTCGACGCATACAAATGATGATGAATGACTGATGACTTGGGACCGGTAAATGACTCACTGTTATTGTTTGGTAGAGCCGTTGGGGCGATATCAGCGGGTCGTCTATAGCAACGTGGATCACCTTCCCTTCCTGCCGTTCCGTTTCCGAAGCCGCTGTGGAATCGGTTCGAACGTAACTCGCTATGGATGACGCCGAAACAGAATGCGAAATCTGGAATATATTAAAACGGAACTGATAGATAATCCCAATGGGGATATTAATGATGAGCTCTTTCTTATACGTAAGGTTGGCTACAGACTGCTCGTAGGTCCAGCCAGAACGTTGCAATGATATCAACTGGATTAAATGAGATAATTTGGGCCAACCACTTAGAGTTCAGTGAGTCACGAATTTTAGTAAAATTATTCGAAATCAAATTATATAAAGGTACAACGTTGGGACAGGGGGGGGGGGGGGGGGGGACTCGACGCAAATCTCGGCGAATTAACATCCCGCCTCAATGTTAAATTCTCAATTGTGGGAAAGGAGCAGGTTACAGTGGCACGTTATTTTAACCAAATCTGTTATGTTTTGTGTTCTTAGCAACTTTTCGCGAAGCAACAAGTGGCGCATAATGATCATCAGAATGATTACTACAAGAGCTATCCTTATCCCGAGGCCTAGTAATTGCCTCGTACTTCAAATTACTACCTGCAAGTATTTGATCATCACCAAAGGGATTACTACTTAACAGACCTTCGTCTTCAGAGGAACTGTAACCAGTGAAGCGTCTTCTAGGTAACAGGCTATCTGTTAACAGTCTGGCATTCATCTCTGATCTGAGCATGTGATCTGTTTTGTTTGTCATGGAACAGTTGCTTGTATTTGTGTGGTAATTCGAGTCTGTAGAAGTGAGAGTCGATTTCCTAGACACCTCTTCTTCTTGTCGACGGCGATCTCTTGGAGAACCATTTCCAACAACTTTTTCCTCTTGTGCGGATTTAGTTTCCCTATTGAAAGATTCTTTTCGTTTCCTCGATTCTATGCCAGTGAATTCTTGTGTAAAATCTTGTACATCTGATTGCAGCAGTTTCTCTATGTAACTGATGCGATTGTAAATCCCGTGCCTATGTCTTATTAGGGATGGGTCATTAAATCCAAGAAAATTCTTTCTTGAATCTTCATCAGTCCCCTTGTGAAGCATGTTCGAGTACTGATTAGCTAGATTATCAACCATTCGGTCTGCATCAGTATATTTATAAGGTCTGCTTTGTGATCTAGTTGTTGAAGAGCTCTTGGTCGTGGAAATAGAATGGGTACTCAGTACAGAAGTGGTTCTGGGTCTGTTAGGAATGCTGAAACCATGCAAATTTTCAAAATTCTCATTGTCTCTAAAACTTCTTGGTGTGGACATTAATGATGACGATGGATCCTGGCGTGCCTGTAGGTTTATTTCATGCAAATCTTCTGGTAGTCCCTGGTGCATATCAAGGGATAGTCCAGCATGCCTATCAGCGCGGAGTTCCTTCACGAAATCATCCAGTTTTTGTTTTCTCGAAAGCTTGTTAGAGAGTGTTTTTGTGTTGCGATAGCTGTCACTAGAAAAATTGGTTTTGTAGGAAGCTGCTGGTTGGGTGGATGTTGTGGACAGATATAACGGGAATTCATTTCTTCTTAACTGAAATCCTTTATTATCAGAAAATGAATAATTTAAATCCGAAGGGGTTTCATCTTTAGAGTAGCTTGTGATCCTTCTAGGCGTAACTTTATCAATATCCTCAAGATAAGATAATAAGTTATCCCATTTACCTTTGACGACTATCAGTAAGCATGACACGTCATCGTTCAATTCATCGCAACATACATCAGCAAAGTTTAACACAGCTGCTGCCTCATAAGTTTTTTCTTCGATACAGCCTCTAATGATATCAATCTCTTGTCGTTTTATCCGTTGACTGTCGTTAGAACTTCTCAGCTTGTTTAATTTCATCTGCAACCATTCGATCCATCTTAATAATCTGTTAAGGTCTTGTCCAATCTCTTGTTTAGGTGAGAGGACAGCTTCCTTAAAAGAACTCGCGGTCTCTTTGTTAGGAAAAGTTTCTCTCGTGTAATCGAGATTTAAAGGTTCAATAACGCCATTAGATTCGTTAAGTTTATTCCTGACAACTTCACGTGGTAGATTGGTTGACATTTATAATTTATTCGTCTCTCACAAATTAACAGTTGTTGTATACAATGCATTTAATTCAATAATTTCAATTAAACGTGCTTAGTTAATGCTAATTTAAAAATATATAATTAATTTATTAATAAAAAAAATAACATTACAATATTGAATAATGTAATTGAAGTGTAAAGCTATAATTTATTTATGGCACATAATTAAATTTTATATAAAATTTTTTATATAATTAACTTTAGAAAATTTTAAAAATTACACCACATAATTATATTATTATTATTCTGGCACGTAAATTTATATTAGTAGTATATTGAACTCAGGCACTCACCGAACTCAGGCACTCACCGAACTCAGGCACTCACCGAACTCAGGCACTCACCGAACTCAGGCACTCACCGAACTCAGGCACTCACCGAACTCAGGCACTCACCGAACTCAGGCACTCACCGCACATAATTTAATGATCTTTGGTGTTGATTCACCTATAAATATATGATAACTAACTTAGCAAACCCTGCCAAAATGCAACCTCGGAATATAATCGGTTATTTTCAATCGTTTATTATTATTTTGGTTAGAAAAGCCCACCTCTATAATCTGATCATTTCCTACAATTTATTGGTAAAATGATATTGTTTATTGTTTGGTTTTGATTAAATAATGTTTAATGTTCCAGGTTAATTAAGAAATGGACCAGTTTTAAATTATAACTAATGTTTTAAATTTGTGTTACAAATTTAAGAAAATATTTCGTTTTCAAATGTTGAAATACTGTGCCACATTTATCATAAAATATAGAATGCTTTAAATAAAAATATTGAACACTTCTTCTTGAAAATATGCTAAGTTGGGCGGATGCCTAAAATTTAAATTAGGATGTTAGCTTGAAAAATTTTACCAGCTATTTTTTACTCGCGGTAAAATTACTGAAGATTTATGGTTTCCACTTATTTCACAATAAAATAAATAGTGCATAATTTACATCTAATTTCTACAATTTATACTATAGTTATACCGGTATACTATAATATGGAATCCTATTCAATGTGTCGTAATAAAAAGATAGACCATGGATGGTAAAAAAAAATAATATGGAGGCCTATTCAATGTGTCGTAATTAAAAGATAGACCATGGATGGTAAAAAAAAATAATATGGAGGCCTATTCAATGTGTCGTAATTAAAAGATAGACCATGGATGGTAAAAAAAATAATATGGAGGCCTATTCAATGTGTCGTAATTAAAAGATAGACCATGGATGATAAAAAAAAATAATATGGAGGCCTATTCAATTCATTCCGATTACAATTATATTAGTGCGGTATAATTTAAATATTCTTTGTGTAATTTTTTATAAAATGTTGTTAATTGGGAGCTTTATAAGTGGCAAGGTGGAACTACATTACATGGTTACGGAATTAATGACTAAACAACAAAGAAAACGCCACAAAATATAGCAATTCGAACAAGATTAAAGTGAGATTACAATATGTACGTATGTGTGAGTGGATGCCCAGCTCCAAGCGTTTTCTACAAAGTCGGTATAAAATAATTACATTGTACGCCTATTGAAAACAATGCGAATGCAGAGAAACCGTATACTCAATTTCCAGAGAGATTAATAATAGTAAACCATAAATAATACTTGCCAAATATTCCAATTCTGAGGATCAATATGACATCGGATTGCCAAGTTATCGCGGATAAGAGTAACAACCAATTTGACGATTAAGCTGTGGAGTTGTTGTATGTTTATTTATTAACACCATTATGAGACTGCGGTATCCAAGGGAATTTTAAAGTTCTCCGTCCTTTGTTTATAGTTAATTGATTGCAATGGGTCTTGCGGTGAGAGATTGACAACCCACGCGAGTACGTTGAATACGGCGCTATGTGGGGGTGATTGCCCCCAGCGGCGGTGTAGGTTTATCGACAAGGGCGGATGGTTACGTATTGCTGCTGTTCGATGGGTACTTAGGATGATACGGTCCACTGTGTGTGTACTGTGTAGGTTACGGGGGCAGATAGGTGGTGTCGGGAATGTCTGACCGCGAGTACACTCACCCCTTGTCATACCTACCGCTTTTGGGGGGTCAACTGAAAGCTAAGGAGTTATGCTAAGGAGTTATTTAGTTGCATTTTTGGTGTCACTCAGTCAGTCACGTGATTGCATTCTCGTGTTTAATTAGTGGCGAATATAATAAATAACTAATTCAATAGGTTGGAAATAATTCATAATTGTTGTCCTTATAATTTATTTAGTCAAGCGATCCAGTGATCACCGCCTTATTGTGGCCAAGGTAAGACTTAGTCTGCGTGCTAGCAGAACAACGAAATCTGCATTGCCGCGGCATGACTGGTCCTCTCTGTTGCAACAGCCAAGTGTGAGATACAGCTTCACACTACAGCTGAGCAACAGGTATGAGGCTCTTGCCTCTGAGGCGGCAGATCACTGTGAGGGCTATACTGCCTTCACAGAAGCAGTTAAGTTAGCAGCTGCAGAAACAGTTCCTGTATACCCTCGAAACCGGAAAAGGGCCCCCTGGACTGACAACAAAATTCAGAAGTGCCGAAATGACCTTCATAAGGCGCAGAAAGAGTCCCGACTCAAACAGACTACAGCGGCCAAGAATGCAGTTAAGGCTGCATCTAGGTCCCTGAACAGGCAGTACTCTGTTAATCTACAGGAGCTAATAAACCAACAGGTTGATGCCATCAATGATGCTGACGTCAGCAGGCAATCATCCCAGGCATGGAAATCGACCAACTTGCATACTGGGCGGAAAAGCCAACCAACCACCAAGGTTAAGGCTGAATCACCAGCCGATCGCCTCAATGGTTGGAAGGCCCACTTTGAAAAGCTCCTCAATAATGACAGGGTATTGCCTGATAACTTTATAGAAGGAAAAGTGTCTGAGTCTGTACTCCCAGATATTCCCATTGGCGATATCTCCTTTGCAGAAGTGAAGGCTGCTGCAAAGAGCATTAAAACCAATCGTGCCAGTGGAGTAGATGGTGTTCCCCCTGAGGTCTTTAAAATACCTGAGTGTTTAAAGCTCATCTATCCCATCATATTAGACATGTACCGTGCAACAAGAGTCCCACAAGAAATGAAAACAAATAAGTTGGTGCCAGTTCACAAGAAGGTCAACCTAACACTCTATGGTTCTTTTCGGGGAATCTCATTGATCTCGATCTGCAAAGCTATACAATAGAATTCTATTAAATCGCATCAGGGATCCCATTGAGAGACTGCTCTGTAAAGGCTTTTGCGGAATTAGCCGGTTATTTTCCCCGTAAAGTACTCTGTAGTTGGTTTAACAGGCATAAAAGGCCGTGTCCTTACTGTACTGGTGTTTTAGAGGACATAAAAGCCATTTCTTCTGTATGTGTACTTTAGCGGACATAATTAGCAATTCTATGACGCAATACGCCAGATCCTCTTGAAACAGTGTAGCTACCATGACGACGGCTAACAACTGATGCTGTACACGTGGAGCTTTTTCTTTGTTCTCTGTTCCTTCTTTGTTCGGTCGACCAATCAGAGCGTTTTTTGCCTCTGCGTTAGAGATTGTATATAGAAACTCGTGGAGTTGAGTCAGTATGTGATTTTGTCCACAGCCTAGAACACCGGCTTTGGAACCTCCGTGTTTCAGTCTTTAGCCCAACATTAGTAGGCTTAATTATAGAACGTATATCTGTTATCATAACTTAACAAACCAATCCATACAAACTAATCATATTGTCAACTACAAACACCACATTTTTACTGCTATTTACTGTCGGTTATTCATTATATTTGTTGATGGAATATTATATTTGGAATACTGATAAATAATCAGACACCCCAATCTTCTTGATATACTAAAGGTTAGAGAGACCGGTTACATATAACGATTGCGACTTACATTAAGTGGTTTGAAGTGAATCTAATGCTATTTCATAGGCCCTACATGTATTGTCTGTTGTTCTCTTTATATGTGACTAAAATTAGTGAAGGTCGGCAGATTAGTGTGCAGCATTGTGCAGTATTGTGTATGATTGTGACTGATAACAAAGCATCTCCTAAAGAATGCGCCATATACGTGAATCTATAGCCATCCCGTTGTGTTTAGTTTAAGTCATAACTCTGTTTACATATTTAGAGCGCCACGTCCTAAAGGAACTGTTAATATTTCCCGAAAGTGAATAATATTTGTCAGAGATTATATATTACGATCAGTCGAATAATACAGTAGGCCTACCCCGCAATACGGTTAGGCTTCCGAATCCAGTCTCCCGGGTATATCCAGCAGGTGAATGATCGCACATAGACTGGCTTCGGCTAATGTAGTGTATCAAATACTTGTCATAGGCTAAAGACGATCTATCATCTAAAAGACATCCCAATTTGGCAGGTTAAACTGCTAAAGGTCTGAAAGCGCGAACAATAACAGATAGTTGCTTCTGTATTGCAGTAGGCAATAACGCTGAAGTACCGGACAACCGGTACCTAGTAGGCCTGACTACCTAACCACCCGGACCGGTACTACTAGGATCGGCATGCTGCATTGCAGCTGCATTTTTAAGAATGCTGTGCCGGCTTGTCAACAAAATTGCACCGCCACAACTCCCTATCACCCATGACATTTGCTAGATCATCCGCATCTTTAAGGCCAGTGTCCTTTAAGATGCGTCTCAAGAAAGTCATGGGCTGTCCACCATGCTTATTTACTCCATGAGGCTGCCAAAGTACAAGATTATGCACTGGCTGGTCCTCACGGCGAAAGCAATGTCCTGCAAAGCGGAGGCGATTTTGTTCTAGTGTCAAGCTTGGGGGAACCAATGAGACACCTCCAATGTTATATAGTGTCTGGTTGGAGATGTGTGCATTGTACTTGACACAATGTACCCGGCGTAGCATTCTTGTGAATGTGCCATCCAGAGATTTGGTGTCCTCAGCAGTTAGAGCCCAGCATGGACTCCCATAGAGGAGTACTGGAACTACTGCTGCTCTAAATAATCGGACCTTAAGTTTCCGATTAATTCTAGGTGACTTCCAAATCCTGGAAAGCCTATTCAAGGCTGCCCATGCCTTTCCCTTACGTATTCGAAGGTCCTCACCTGACTTCCGGATCCATGATCCCAGGTAACAGAAGTCGTCCACATGCTCAAGCATACCATCCTTTGAGCTTATGCTCATCCGATCAGAGACTTGCTGAGGACTTTCAAAGTTAACTGTCAGAATTTTGGTCTTTCTGGAGTTAATAAAAAGACCAACACTAGAAGCAGCATGTTCTAATGAGCTGAGGAGCCGCTGGGCTCCCTCTAATGATTCTGAGAGTACTCCTAAGTCATCAGCAAAGTCTAGATCAGTTAGGTACTTGGCAGGATTTCTTCGACTTCTGGAGCCAGTAGGTGGAGTTATCATCACCCCATCATCATTATGATGATCTAAGGACATGCGTAGAACATAGTCAACCACAATAATGAACAAGAATGGTGCAAGTGTGTCTCCTTGGAGGACGCCCCATAACACTTCAAATGGTTCTGTGTCACCGTCAACAGTAGACACAAATGTTGTCGAACCATCGTATACTGATCTGATTGCTGCAATAATTTAATAAGGAATCCCATATAATGAAAGTATGCTGAACATACGTGAGCGAGAGACTGAATCAAAGGCCTTGAAGAAGTCAACAAAGATAACAGCCAGATGCCTGTCTTTCTTTTTTGATAACTCTTCAATTATCCTTCTAAGTGCCAAAATGGGCTCCATGGTCCCACGACCTTTACGGAACCCATTCTGATTTCCACGTAGCAGTCTCTCAATGGGATCCCTGATGCGATTTAATAGAATTCTATTGTATAGTTTTGCAGCAATCGAGATCAATGAGATTCCCCGAAAAGAACCATAGAGTGTTAGGTTGCCCTTCTTGGGAACTGGCACCAACTTATTTGTTTTCATTTCTTGTGGGACTCTTGTTGTACGGTACATGTCTACTATGATGGGATAGATGAGCTTTAAACACTCAGGTATTTTAAAGACCTCAGGGGGAACACCATCTACTCCACTGGCACGATTGGTCTTAATGCTCTTTGCAGCAGCCTTCACTTCTGCAAAGGAGATATCGCCAATGGGAATATCTGGGAGTACAGGGTACCTACGCGGACCGGTACCTACAGCAGTACAGGTACAGCAGTATTATTCGATTTGATAATTATATACCGGTAGGCCTTAATATTGAATCAGGGAGGGCCCGCCCTGGTTTTTTATTGAGATTTTACTTATTTCTGTCAAGTTTTATTTATTTGTAGGTCAATATTGAGCAGAAGGCGTGTAAGCCTGCTCAGATTGTACAGATAATTTGTAGGCTAGACTGTTGTCTGACTGTTGTTAAGTCTGAAGGGACTGTAGTGTGTGTAGAGCGTATGTCCGAAAAAGTACTAGTTAGGAAAGTAGGGGCTGCCAGTGCTGTGAGGTGAACCCCCTCGAAAGAATAAGTCGTACTACTCGGTTAGAACGCATACTAACTAACCATTTCGGAGTCTGCATATACTGTAGTTTATTTAGGCTTGATAGTAGTCTGCCAGCGTTTGGTCTGTACTTTGTTTGTGTAGTTTGTACGGGTAGCGTAATATTTCTTATTTAGATAATTTGTAGGCTGGATTGTTGTCTGGCTGTTGTTAGGTCTTGAGAGATTTTGGTGTGTGTAGAGTGTATGTCCGATAAAGTGCCAGTTGGGAACGTAGGGGCTTCCAGAGCTGTGAGGTAAACCCCCTCGAAAGAATAAGTCGTACTACTGGGTTGGAACGCATACTAACTAACCATTTCGGAGTCTGCATATACCATAGTTTGTTTGGGCTTGATAGTAGTCTGTCAGTATTTGGTCTGCATTTTGTTTGAGTAGTCTGTACGCGTAGCGTAATATTTATTATTCAGAGTTTATGCGATTATTCGCAACATTCATATCCCCAAGTTTATTCCTATAGTAATTGTGCTTGTTATACAAACCTGTAAAAGCTTTTGGGGGATATAACTGGCCTTTTCCATTCGTAATCCAGTTTTCCCCCATTCGCTCAAATCCTCTAAACTGTTGCTTCTAGTGGCACAATCCGCCCGCTGGTTGGCTGATTTGCTGTACTTGTGTAGCCTCTTTGTTCCGTTCGATCAACCAATCAGAACAACAGTTGACCAATCACAGTGATAGATTACCTCTTTGTGTGTAAAATGTATACCACGAATCACATGATTCAGTAATGACGTTTTTCCCAGCTTAGAACATCATCGGCTGTGGAATGTTTCTGAATTTTCCAACATTAGAACGTCTTTAATTATAAGATCACAAAACTGTTATCTTGGTTAACTTGGCACACTACCTACCTGGTCTGGCACAGTACTGCATACTACGTGCTGTAAACTCAAACTGCTTTTCACCGCATTATTTACTGCTATTTACGGTTTGTTATTAAATGTATCATTCGTTTGCATATTGTTATTTGGAGAATATTGATAAACGATCAGAAACCCCAATCTTCTTGATACACTAAGGTTAGAGAGACCGGTTACATATAGCAATTGCGACATACATTATCGTGGTTTGTAGTGAATTCAATGCTACTTAATAGGCCCTACAAATGTCGGTTGCTGTTCTCTTTATACATGATTAAAATCAGTGAATATCGGCAATTCAGTGTGCAGTGGTGTGCAATAGTCTGTATGTGCTTGACCGAGTAACAAAGCATTTCCTAAAGAATGCACCTTTTGTGATCTATAAGCCATCCCGTTGTGTATAGTGTAAGTCATAACTCTGTTTATATGGATAGAGCGCCACGTCCTAAAGGAACTGCTAATATTTCCCGAAAGTGAATAATATTTGTCAGAGATTATATATTAACGATCAATCGAATAGTACGGTAGGCCTGCACCGCAATCAAATTAAAGCATCCGAATCCAGTCTCCCGGGTATATCCAGCGGGTGAATGGTCGCGCATAGACTGGCTTCGGCTAATGTTGGATTTATTTGTATCAAATACTTGTCATAGGCTAAAGTCGATTTATAACCTAGAAGACATATAGATTTGGCGGGTTAAACTGCCAAAGGTCTTAAAAGCGCGAACAATAACAGTTTTTAATCTAGATTGCAGTGTAGGCAATAAATACAGTTTAATATTGTTCTGGTAAGAACCAGTAACAGTTATTGCTTCTTTATTGCAGTAAGCAATAAAGCTGAAGTACCGGTCGACCGGTAACCTGTAGGCCTAACTACCTAACCACCTGGAACCGGTACTTACAGCAGTATAGGTACATCAGTATTATTTCGATTGTGATATATTGTATATTGTAGGCTGTTAGGGGATTAGGGATTGATCACCCCTTATTCCTTTGTATGGTTTACTTGTTTCTGTCAGTTTTATTTATTTGTAGGCTAATATTGAGCAGAAGACGTGTAAGCCTGCTCAGATCGTACAGATAATTTGTAGGCTGGACTGTTGTCTGACTGTTGATAGGTCTGAACGGATTGCAGTGCATGTAGAGTGTATGTCCGATAAAGTGCCGGTTAGGAACGTAGGGGCAGCTAGAGCTGTAAGGTAAATCCCCCACCGAAAGAATAAGTCGTACTACTAGGTTAGAACGCATACTAACTAACCATTTCGGAGTCTGCATGTCCTGTAGTTTATTTAGGCTTGATAGTAGTCTGCCATCGTTTGGTCTGTACTTTGTTTGTGTAGTCTGTACAGGTACCGTAATATTTCTTATTCAGATAATTTATAGGCTAGATTGTTGTCTGGCTGTTGTTAAGTCTGAAGAGATTGTGGTGTGTGTAGAGTGTATGTCCGATAAAGTGCCGGTTAGGAAAGTAGGGGCATCTAGAGCTGTAAGGTAAATCCCCCCCCCCCCCCCCCCCCGAAAGAATAAGTCATACTACTCGGTTAGAACGCATACTAACTAACCATTTCGGAGTCTGCACATACTGTAGTTTATTTAGGCTTGATAGTAGTCTGCCAGCGTTTGGTTTGTATTTTGTTTGAGTAGTTTGTACGGGTAGCGTAATATTTATTATTCAGAGTTTATGCGATTATTCGCAACATTCATACCCCAAGTTTATTCCTACAGTAATTGTGCTTGTTATATATACCGTTATAGTTAAATTAACCCCGGTACTACATCAGGGCTGCTTGGCGTAGGTAAAGACTGGTGATTTTGTGCCCGGTTACTCCAGCAGATACCGTGGTTCTTTTAGCTGTACAAGTATTTCTAACTGCTAGTTATTTGTTGTACAAGTACTTGTACCTAATATAGGGTTTAGTGTACAGTGCTTTCCGAAGGTGATTAGTGTGTAGGCAGTATATTTGTGTTGTAAAGTGGTTAATAGGCACGTTGGTTCTGGTAGACCGCGGTAATTAACTTCTAGGTAGGAACACTCCGTGATACATAATGTAGTACTTATAGCGATACGGCTATAAGTCGTCAGATGGTGGTATTTTTCCTATCTGGACAACGCAGTATATTTACTACTACTTATTATTTTCAAATACCGTAGTACCCTGTCCATTTGTAATAACCAGATTTCTAACCCTTTGTTAGGCTGGTTTGTAGAATTCTTGTAAAATTACCCTAAAAATTCGTACGTGTAATTTTTTGTGTTTATTTAGAGATTGTAATCTCACCCTAAATTGTACGTAACTTGTAGTATTAAGTAACTTAGGTAAATTAGAATTATTTGTTTTAGTGTCCAACAAGTAGCACTTCACTGAGAGCGCACAGCTTCTGTGTAGTGACTCCTCCCCAGAAATAATAACATTTATTTCAAATATTGACAAAACCCATTAAAACGGGTATATATATTATAAATCAACTCAAACGATTTATAAATAGTAGGTGTGACAGATATAAACATACTGTTATAGGAACATACCGGTACCCTAAGGGACATATATAAACATACTGTTATAGGAACATACCGGTACCCTAATTATTGTGACAGATATAAACATACTGTTATAGGAACATACCGGTACCCTAATTATTATGTTAGAGTCAGGCTTTCGGTTTAATTCTATTGAACTAAGAAACTGATTTTATTCGGATATCATAGCTTTTATATGGCGACGAGTCGTGAATAGAACCCAATATAATATTGATATTCTGATAAAGCCTGACTTGGATATGATGGCGGAGATGATGTTGATGCTCAAACCCGCCCCTTTTGTGATAAAGAACCCAGGCGACCCGGAGCAATTGTTCCAGGACTACACAAAGTACATCTCGAATTTCCAGGAGTTTCTCACCGCGACGGAGGCTGACGGAGTCCACGATGAGGGACATGGAGCCGATTGCCCGGGCTGTAAGAAGGCCAAGGCGACGCTTCGGTTGGTCGGCGGTGACGAGATGAAGAATCTTCTCGACCACGTGGGCGGCGTCGACCAGGAGGACACATTCGAGGCGGCGGTAGCCAAGGTGGAGGAGGGTATAAAGCGGCAGACGAACCAGGCGACCGCGCAGTTTAAGCTCTTTCAGCAGATGCCCCAGGGAGGACAGCATTTCGCGCAATGGTTCCCCAAAGTAAAGGAGCAAGCTGATCGGTGTGTTTGGGCTGGATACGGGGCGAGGGCGGCGGCGCGAGACGCGATATTGTACCAAACCGGCGACAAGAAGCTCCAGCGGAAGGTGATCGCGGAGGACTTGAGTTTCGACGACACGATTAAGTTCGGTTTAGCGCTCGAACAGGGAGCCTGGAAGGTGGATGAGATCCGGGGGAATGCCTCGAGGAGGGAAGATACCCGAGTAGCGGCGCTGGAGGACCAGGTCCGGCAGCTGCGTGCGGATCCAGGAAGGTCCGGTAAACTGAGCGGTGGGAGATCCAAGGAGTACACCTGTCGCACCTGCACCCGCCCCACACACGAGGAAGGACGTTGTCCCGGGAAGAGGGTTGAATGTTTCGCTTGTGGGAAGCGGGGTCATTTTAAGAATTCCACAGCCTGCACCGGGGAGCGGAAGGTTAAACCGCGGAGGGAGCGAACTTGGGCGCTGGACGAGGAGTGTGGGAGTGATACCGACAGCAAATCGGTTGGGTTGGTCGCCGAGCAGCCGGCTGAGAGTGTCCGGGCGGTAAAGGGAGGCGGCAGCCAACGGGCGGTGGTCGGGCTGGTAGCGTTGGACCATGGTAGAGCCTCGGAGCGGGTAACAGTGGAACTCCTCATAGACAGCGGGGTCAATAAAACTCTGCTTAGCGAGGCAGATTGGGCGAAGGTAAAAACCAAAACAGGCGAATCCAGGATTAAACTGAAGAAGAACTACACAAAATTCTCGCCGTTCGGTATGAAGTTGAAACTTCCTATTATAGGACGAACCAAGTGCCAGTTGACAGCAGCGTGTGGAGCCCAGATACATACTATAGTGTACGTGGTTGCCGGGGAGACGCAGTCTCTGCTGGGGCTGAAAGACAGCGAGTTGCTGGGTATTATCTCTATCAACCCGGATGGTAACGCCAAAGTGGAAGGTGTAGGGCAGCTGAACACGGAATTGAAACAGCCTGTTACAACAGAAGAAATGGTGTCTGGGTCACGGACCCAGGCTGAGATAGACCGCAAAATCCGGGAGATTCTAAAGGGCCACGAGGAGTTGTTCCAAGGGCTGGGCCGAGCCAATGTGGAACCGGTCCATATAGAGGTGGACAAGAGCATCCGCCCAGTCCAACAGAAGCAGAGGCCCATCGCGCTCCAATACAAGGAACTCTTTCGGGAACATCTGGAAGAATTGAAGAGGGAAGGAGTAATTTCAGGGCCACTGCCCTCCAGCTCAGCCAGAGGCTGGATTAGTAACGTGGTGATTACCCACAAGAGCTGGAGCGATAAGAAGATTGGGGTTAATTTAGATACCCGTCCCATGGCAGCGGCTGTAAAGACTTCCCATTTCCCCATTCCAACCCCAAAAGAGCTGCGGCACAACTTTCTTGGTTCGGATAGATTTTCCATAGTGGACCTCAATCATGCGTTTCACCAGTTCGAAATGGACAATGAGTCCAAAGACCTGTTTGTATTCTACACACCTTGGGGCCTGTATAGATATAATACACTAGTTATGGGCGTCTCCAGCGCCAGTAGCGAGTGCCACGAGAGGATCCGGCTAATAGTGGAAGGCCTGGAAGGAATACAGCAGATCAAGGATGACATTGTGGTACATGGTGTAGGGGAGATTCACGATGAACGCTTGGAGGCGTTACTTCGGAGATTAGGAGAATATGGGCTGACGTTGAGGAAGGAAAAATGTCAGTTCGGAATGCCACAGGTTAAATGGTTTGGAAATATCTACTCCAAGCAGGGCATGTCGGCAGATCCAGCCAAGGTAGAGGATATAAGAGCATGGCCGCGACCTAAAGACAAAGCAGGGGTGAAGTCATTCCTACAAACAGTACAGTTTTGTCAGGTTTTTATGCGCCCACAGCAAGACAAGGATCGAGGAGTCGGGAGAACATACTCAGATGTCACTAAACCGCTCCGGTGTCTTACAGCCAAGAAGGTTAAATTTCATTGGACTGTCGAGTGCGAGGAGAGTTTCCAGGAGCTGAAGGGACTTCTCACGTCAGACCAGGTGTTGGCTAACTTTGATCCAAACCGGGAAACTAGGCTCTATGTAGATGAGGGGCTGGCTGGAGTGGCAGCAACAGTTGCTCAGAAGTATATGCTCCCGGGTATGGATCATAATGTCTGGAGGCCGGTGACACATAACAGCAGAGCCAAGACAAGCGCCGAGATGAACTATGGCAAAGTAGATGGCGAGTCTTTGGGAATACTGAGTGGGGTATTAGCAAATCGGATGTATCTATATGGCACCAAATTTACGGTCGTAGTGGATCATGAGCCACTAGTCTCTATATACCGTTCACTACTACTACTACTACTAGGATCGGCATGCTGCATTGCAGCTGCATTTTTAAGAATGCTGTGCCGGCTTGTCAACAAAATTGCACCGCCACAACTCCCTATCACCCATGACATTTGCTAGATCATCCGCATCTTTAAGGCCAGTGTCCTTTAAGATGCGTCTCAAGAAAGTCATGGGCTGTCCACCATGCTTATTCACTCCATGAGGCTGCCAAAGTACAAGATTATGCACTGGCTGGTCCTCACGGCGAAAGCAATGTCCTGCAAAGCGGAGGCGATTTTGCTCTAGTGTCAAGCTTGGGGGAACCAATGAGACACCTCCAATGTTATATAGTGTCTGGTTGGAGATGTGTGCATTGTACTTGACACAATGTACCCGGCGTAGCATTCTTGTGAATGTGCCATCCAGAGATTTGGTGTCCTCAGCAGTTAGAGCCCAGCATGGACTCCCGTAGAGGAGTACTGGAACTACTGCTGCTCTAAATAATCGGACCTTAAGTTTCCGATTAATTCTAGGTGACTTCCAAATCCTGGAAAGCCTATTCAAGGCTGCCCATGCCTTTCCCTTACGTATTCGAAGGTCCTCACCTGACTTCCGGATCCATGATCCCAGGTAACAGAAGTCGTCCACATGCTCAAGCATACCATCCTTTGAGCTTATGCTCATCCGATCAGAGACTTGCTGAGGACTTTCAAAGTTAACTGTCAGAATTTTGGTCTTTCTGGAGTTAATAAAAAGACCAACACTAGAAGCAGCATGTTCTAATGAGCTGAGGAGCTGCTGGGCTCCCTCTAATGATTCTGAGAGTACTCCTAAGTCATCAGCAAAGTCTAGATCAGTTAGGTACTTGGCAGGATTTCCTCGACTTCTGGAGCCAGTAGGTGGAGTTATCATCACCCCATCATCATTATGATGATCTAAGGACATGCGTAGAACATAGTCAACCACAATAATGAACAAGAATGGTGCAAGTGTGTCTCCTTGGAGGACGCCCCATAACACTTCAAATGGTTCTGTGTCACCGTCAACAGTAGACACAAATGTTGTCGAACCATCGTATACTGATCTGATTGCTGCAATAATTTCATCAGGAATCCCATATAATGAAAGTATGCTGAACATACGTGAGCGAGAGACTGAATCAAAGGCCTTGAAGAAGTCAACAAAGATAACAGCCAGATGCCTGTCTTTCTTTTTTGATAACTCTTCAATTATCCTTCTAAGTGCCAAAATGGGCTCCATGGTCCCACGACCTTTACGGAACCCATTCTGATTTCCACGTAGCAGTCTCTCAATGGGATCCCTGATGCGATTTAATAGAATTCTATTGTATAGTTTTGCAGCAATCGAGATCAATGAGATTCTCCGAAAAGAACCATAGAGTGTTAGGTTGCCCTTCTTGGGAACTGGCACCAACTTATTTGTTTTCATTTCTTGTGGGACTCTTGTTGTACGGTACATGTCTACTATGATGGGATAGATGAGCTTTAAACACTCAGGTATTTTAAAGACCTCAGGGGGAACACCATCTACTCCACTGGCACGATTGGTCTTAATGCTCTTTGCAGCAGCCTTCACTTCTGCAAAGGAGATATCGCCAATGGGAATATCTGGGAGTACAGACTCAGACACTTTTACTTCTATAAAGTTATCAGGCAATACCCTGTCATTATTGAGGAGCTTTTCAAAGTGGGCTTTCCAACCATTGAGGCGATCGGCTGGTGATTCAGCCTTAACCTTGGTGGTTGGTTGGCTTTTCCGCCCAGTAAGCAGATTGATCGATTTCCATGCCTGGGATGATTGCCTGCTGTCGTCAGCATCATTGATGGCATCAACCTGTTGGTTTATTAGCTCCTGTAGATTAACAGAGTACTGCCTGTTCAGGGACCTAGATGCAGCTTTAACTGCATTCTTGGCCGCTGTAGTCTGTTTGAGTCGGGACTCTTTCTGCGCCTTATGAAGGTCATTTCGGCACTTCTGAATTTTGTTGTCAGTCCAGGGGGCCCTTTTCCTGTTTCGAGGGTATACAGGAACTGTTTCTGCAGCTGCTAACTTAACTGCTTCTGTAAAGGCAGTATAGCCCTCACAGTGATCTGCCGCCTCAGAGGCAAGAGCCTCATACCTGTTGCTCAGCTGTAGTGTGAAGCTGGATCTCACACTTGGCTGTTGCAACAGAGAGGACCAGTCATGCCGTGGCAAGGCAGATTTCGTTGTTCTGTGAGCACGCAGACTAAGTCTTACCTTGGCCACAATAAGGCGGTGATCACTGGAGAAGGGTCGAAGTGTAAATGCATTACAGTCTTGTATAGAGCTCCCGTATTTCCTACGAAACAGAATATGGTCTATCTGGGACTTGTGACCACTGGGTCCACTATGAGTCCATAGCTTTCCAGTTCGCTTCTTGAACTGGGTTCCAGCCGAAAACAATCCATTTCCAGAGATAAAATCCTGAAGATGGACAGAATTTCGGTTAACACTATTGCTATAGACCCAGGGCGATGTAGGTGATTGATGCAGACTTGCATTAAAGTCTCCCAGGAATGTTAAGAATGCATGCTGATCCACTCCATCAGTTGCTGCTTGTAGATTGTGGTAGATATTTTCCACCTCCTCTACAGGGGCAACACTAGTTGGAGAGTACCACACAATCAGAACCACCTTAGGAAACTTCTTAGCCAGTCTTCCAGAACATGAGAAGTGGCAACGGATGATGCGGTTAGAGATTTGGTCTATTTTGTCCAATGCTGCATGTGCAGTTGGATTCATCAATAGACCAATTCCACCATTGCCACTATCATCTGCTGACGCGAGGGCGAGTCGCCAACCGCCCCCCATGTCCTTAATCAGAACCTCATCAGTCTGTCCAGTCTGCATTCGGTGCTCTTGAACACCCACTGCGCTAAGAGAAAGCTTATCTGCCAAGGCAGTCAGCTCACCTTGTCGCATTGGGGACCCGAGTGTTAGGGTGTTTACTGAGGCTAGTCTAGTGACTTGCCTCAGATTCACCAATGGCTTTGTTGGTCGGGGTGGAACATGAGAGTAGCCTCCAACTCCAGAATCCCTCTCCCCATCACAATCTGGCCTCCCTGGTGACCCAGGGTTTGGGCCAGAAAGGTCATCAGGAAAGGGACTCAAAGAATTGTTTGCTGCTCTCTCTCCAGTAGGGGGTGAGACAGGCAGCCGGTCAGGAGTTAACTGACGCCTGTGAGGCCGATTGTGTCCGGTAATTCCACTGGCCTCTAGTGGCCGGACCTCCGCATTGCTAATGTAATCCATAGTGGGGGTTGGGGGGTGCTTTTTTGCCGAGTCAGCTCTCGGGGCAAATACCACACCCTGGTTTGCCATTCCACAGGGTGGGTGTCGCAATGGAGTCAGATATGAGGCCCATCACCCATATCTACTCTGGCGTACATGACCCACCATTGGCTGTTGCAGCTCATCTGCTGGGTCATGCCCTGTACCCTTGCTGCCAGGTGCAGGTCGCAGTGAAGTGCCCTCAGAGTGGACATGAGAACACTCTACTCCTAACCAGCCATTGGTAGATCACCATCTGCCTGGTCAGGCCATATACCCCTGCAGCCAAGTATATGGGTCCTTAATCCAGGACCAAGGGCGTCCTTATCCCAAAACGAAGGGGGTCCTAGTTACAGGACCAGATTTGCCCTAGTAAGAGGGTCTATGCAGCTACAGGTGGCACCTCCTTTATGCTGCATGGAGGTGGCAAGTTTTCTTGATCAATGACCTAGAATACCTGACCTGACCACAAGTTCACATACCGTTCACACTCAAAATCATTACCAATCAGGATAGCCAAGCATAAAGCGAAATTAAGCGGGTTCGACTTCGACGTGGTGTACGAACCAGGCACCACAACCCCAGCTGATTACGGATCTAGGAATCCCCCACACATGAAGCACTACCGTGTGGAGGACAGAGCGCAGCTTGGCATTGAGGAGGATGAAGATGAAGCGGAAATTATAGTCAATCGAATAGAAGCGGTGACTGATGCGGTGACACTTCCAATTCTACAACAGTTTACACAGAAGGACGAGGAGTTACAGCAACTAATGGTAGACATCCAAAGGGGAAAACTGCGGGATGAACTACGTACGGTGGGATATAAGGAATGCTTCCTAGAGCTCAGTTTGAAGGGAGGAATACTGTTGCGGGGCGAAAGGCTCCTCATTCCCAGGAAGCTCAGGCCAGACGTTCTAGGGGCAGCTCATGAGGGGCACCCAGGTAGAGACTCAATGTTACGGCAACTTAGAGAATCGGTGTGGAGGCCAGGCCTCACAGAGGATGTCAAGGCATATGTGGAGAGTTGCTCAGCCTGCGTAGCCTCTGTGGAAAGGAACAGTCCCCCGCCAATGATAGAAAGGCCGACCCCATCTGGCCCGTGGGTCGACTGCGCGGCGGATTTTAAAGGACCAATAGGGGGTAAATATTACTTCCACGTTCTAATAGACACATACTCTCGGTGGCCAGAAGTGGAGATCGTATCCAGCACAAGTTTCGACAAGCTTAGGCCCGCACTGGACAGGAGTTTCAGTTTGATGGGCGTACCTGAATCTATAACTCACGACAATGGTAGTCCATACCAATCCACTGCTTGGAAAGAATACGCACAAGAAATGGGATTTAAATCTAAACCCTGCACACCCGAACATCCCGAAGCTAATGGGATAGCGGAAAGATTTATGGGAGTTCTCGTTAAAACAGTGCACGCAGCCATCGCGGAAGGGAAGAATCCAAAGGTCGAAGTGAGGAGGAGGATGTTAAATTACCGAAACACCCCCCACCCCAGCACTGGGAAGACACCGAGTGAGTTGATAATGGGCCGCACAATAAGGACACGGATACCAACACTAATCAACCTACCTCAGGGAAAAGCACATCAGGAAGCAAGATCGAGGGACCAAGAAACTAGAGCAGTGAGGAAGGAGCTACGAGACAAAAAGAAACGGGCCAAGGATGTGACAATCACCCCCGGAGATAACATACTGATCAAACAGGGAAAAACCACGATAAAACCTCCATTCGACCCAGAACCCTACACGGTAACAGGGGTTAAAGGTACCCAGGTGACAGCTCAGAGAGGGGGGAAGACTCGGGTGAGAAACAAGGCTAAGTGTAAACTATTACGTAGCAGACCAGCGCACCTGAATCGATTCCCAAATCGGCATGAACAGGAGGGTGGAGTCAGTTCGGATGAGGAGGATTACCTAGATTTAAAGATAGCAGATCAGCCAAGTCCAGAACCGGGGACAGGATCAGGGGGTCACGGGGAGTCAGAGGCACCAGTTCGAGCGGAGCCCCAGGAGATGGTGTTTGGCCGACAGGAGAGGACCAGAAAGAAACCAAACTGGTTCGACCCGAGTAAAGCTGGTCCACTGCACGGAAGAAGGAAGGGGACATAGACTAGGAGAAGGCTATTGTGGCAGATATAAACATACTGTTATAGGAACATACCGGTACCCTAAGGGACATATATAAACATACAGTTATAGGAACATACCGGTACCCTAATTATTGTGACAGATATAAACATACTGTTATAGGAACATACGGTACCCTAATTATTATGTTAGAGTCAGGCTTTCGGTTTAATTCTATTGAACTAAGAAACTGATTTTATTCGGATATCATAGCTTTTATAGTAGGCCTGCCATACAACAACTAGGTCTCAATATCAGTTGGACTACTGCTCAAATAACGGTAATAAAGTAAGTTAAAGTAACCAAGTAACCCCTAAAATTCAGAAATTCAATTATTCTAAAATAATTGATATACCGGTATTTACAATAGGCTTATTATATTTATTTCTATAAATTTAGGCGGCAATTATACCGGTACTCTGTAATTAATTCTAGTTCATAATTATACTTATATATACTATAAGTGTAAGCTGCATACCGGTATTCACGATAGGCCTATTATATATTTATATATATTTGTGCTGAAATTACCTACCGGTATTCTGTGACAAACCTAGTCTGTAATAATACTTATATATACTATAAGCATACCGGTATTCTAATATATTATATATATATCACGCTACACTGAGTAGCAGTATCGGTAATTAATTACTAGGCTAACAGTAGATACTGAATTACTAGACTTGCTTTAACTGTAACATAGCAGTAGGCATTCAACTGTACAAACAAACATGTCTGACACAAAGCAAAACCTGTTAGACAGTCTCCTAGATACAACCATCTGTGACCCAGATAGGAGTGTGGAACGTTTGAGATCGAAATTCAGCTCACCTCCTACTGTAAGAAAGATCATCCCTCCAGTAGTAGTATCAGAACCTAGGTTAGCAGAAGCAATTTCGCAATTTGCGAAGTTAGTGAAGCACCGTAGGTCTATCATAGGCACTCGAGCTCAGGTCAAGCGGGACCAAGAAGCAGCAGAACAGCAACTACCCGCGAGCCGAGAACTTATTTCTCAGCGGCCCGACAGCTCCAGTAGTGCGGATACTGTAGAGCTGACACCCGAGCACGGAGCAAAGATGACAGAAGCGGTTTATTCGGATCCCCTTCTCATCCTTCCTGCAGCCGTACTCACGAGGTTATTGATTGCGGTGGAGGAACACCAGATTGATTGGGAGAGAAGTAAACAATCGACCAAGGATAGTTATGCGGGATATACAAGGGAAGAACTGAAGTCTATTGTCGAGTCGCAATGGAACTTCCCCGGACCCGGACTCCCGTTTGACTTATCGGAAGCTGCCTGGGAAGATATACACAGGATGGGAGTGACAAAAGAAACCAGCGATCCAGCTGTATGGAAGAGGTCCGCAGCCGGATACGTACAGGGATTCTTCAGCTCCATGGAGCGATTAGAAGAACAACTGTTTCAACAACCCCAAGGACCTCAAGAGCAGGGACAGCTGCTTTATCAAGTTAGAGAAAGAATTCTACGAATCAGGCTAATCTTATCGGCCTTTGAGGAGGCTTCTAAAAGAAGATAAGACACGTCGTTGCAAGTTGCCGTAAAGACTTGGTTTCAGCGGGTGAGCCTCCAAGTTCAAAGAACTACCCCGTGGAAATCTCAGTTGGATGAGCGCTCAACCCATGGAGAATCAACAGTAATGTAGTAAAGTAGCTAATGTAGTGTATCAAATGCTTGTCATAGGCTAAAGACGATCTATCATCTAAAAGACATCCCAATTTGGCAGGTTAAACTGCTAAAGGTCTGAAAGCGCGAACAATAACAGATAGTTGCTTCTGTATTGCAGTAGGCAATAACGCTGAAGTACCGGACAACCGGTACCTAGTAGGCCCGACTACCTAACCATCCGGACCGGTACCTACAGCAGTACAGGTACAGCAGTATTATTCGATTTGATAATTATATACCGGTAGGCCTTAATATTGAATCAGGGAGGGCCCGCCCTGGTTTTTTATTGAGATTTTACTTATTTCTGTCAATTTTTATTTATTTGTAGGTCAATATTGAGCAGAAGGCGTGTAAGCCTGCTCAGATTGTACAGATAATTTGTAGGCTAGACTGTTGTCTGACAGTTGTTAAGTCTGAAGGGACTGTAGTGTGTGTAGAGCGTATGTCCGAAAAAGTACTAGTTAGGAAAGTAGGGGCTGCCAGTGCTGTGAGGTGAACCCCCTCGAAAGAATAAGTCATACTACTCGGTTAGAACGCATACTAACTAACCATTTCGGAGTCTGCATATACTGTAGTTTATTTAGGCTTGATAGTAGTCTGCCAGCGTTTGGTCTGTACTTTGTTTGTGTAGTTTGTACGGGTAGAGTAATATTTCTTATTTAGATAATTTGTAGGCTGGATTGTTGTCTGGCTGTTGTTAGGTCTTGAGAGATTTCGGTGTGTGTAGAGTGTATGTCCGATAAAGTGCCAGTTGGGAACGTAGGGGCTTCCAGAGCTGTGAGGTAAACCCCCTCGAAAGAATAAGTCGTACTACTGGGTTGGAACGCATACTAACTAACCATTTCGGAGTCTGCATATACCGTAGTTTGTTTGGGCTTGATAGTAGTCTGTCAGTATTTGGTCTGCATTTTGTTTGAGTAGTCTGTACGCGTAGCGTAATATTTATTATTCAGAGTTTATGCGATTATTCGCAACATTCATATCCCCAAGTTTATTCCTATAGTAATTGTGCTTGTTATACAAACCTGTAAAAGCTTTTGGGGGATATAACTGGCTTTTTCCATTTGTAATCCAGTTTTCCCCCATTCGCTCAAATCCTCTAAACTGTTGCTTCTAGTGGCACAATCCGCCCGCTGGTTGGCTGATTTGCTGTACTTGTGTAGCCTCCTTGTTCCATTCGATCAACCAATCAGAACAACAGTTGACCAATCACAGTGATAGATTACCTCTTTGTGTGTAAAATGTATACCACGAATCACATGATTCAGTAATGACGTTTTTCCCAGCTTAGAACATCATCGGCTGTGGAATGTTTCGGAATTTTCCAACATTAGAACGTCTTTAATTATAAGATCACAAAACTGTTATCTTGGTTAACTTGGCACACTACCTACCTGGTCTGGCACGGTACTGCATACTACGTGCTGTAAACTCAAACTGCTTTTCACCGCATTATTTACTGCTATTTACGGTTTGTTATTAAATGTATCTGTTTG